>JAOUZG010032859.1:3591017-3613940 GCA_026289955.1 Argiope argentata | reverse complement strand
ACACACACACACACACACACACACACACACACACACACACACACACAAGCAACGCAAAAACTTTTATCTTTCTTTTATTTCAAAAGTTTTTTTTATAAAAACATAATTACTATACGTCCATGAAATATTCACTTTAAGTAAGTTTTATAAAAAGTCACACTTTCTTCGAAAAGAAATTTCTGAAAATATATGAAACGTCTCTGAAAAGAAATTTTAGTTCATAATTTACGAAATTATAATCTAGGCATACCATACTTATTCGATTAATAATATTCTCTTGAAGCAATTTTATGAATTCGTTAATTGACTTTCAAGAATTTTCTCTATAATTACCATCTTTAACATTATTCACGAATTTCCTTCAAGTTAGTTAAATTTTAACTATAATAGTATATCTACGTTATTCAAGAAATTTACTTAGTAGTAAATGGATTTGTCGAAAACTAATTTCAGAAGTCTTGTAACTATGTTAATTTATTAAAATGAATGATTTTTCTTTTATCATGCGTTTAATTAGAGTTGTCCAGCTTTCAATTATTTTTATGGAACTGAACATATAATAATATGTAAAATAAATAGACACAGGAAAATCTACATAATTTAGCAAGTTGCTATCTTTGGTATAGTAATTTGCAAATAGAACAAAAACATAAATGATTTTTAGAAACAATTAAAGTTAATACAGTCCTCAAATTCGTAAAACCATACAATGTATGAGCCAGGTATAACTTTATTATGTATTGTATGTTATGTTTTATTTCATATGCTTACATGCGATAAAATCTATATACCTTAAGTGTTTGTTCTTGTGCTAAAACAAAGTAATTTTAATGCTTTGTTTCTTAGTCTTGTTCTACTATACGCTGTAGGAGATGGTAGGAGATTCACTAAATATTATAATTATTTCCTAAGCAGTTCTTAGTATTCAAGATAAAGGATGAATTGTTTTGAAAAGAAAATCAAATGTAGGCAATAGCTTATAGCCCAATAAGAGCAATTTTTAAGAATCCAAAATGTAAAAAAATCCACCAAAAATTATAAAACAATTATTTGATTGAATTGCAGCAAATGATTTTTCTTTTTGGATGGAACATTATATTTTGTTAATTTTAAACCACCTAAGGATAACTAAACTTTTCTTAAAACATTTAATTGCCCAAATTATTTTACTAGCCACTAATACATAACGCTTTCTCTAAAATATTACAGCAAAAACTGTAGAAACATAGTTGTATGGTATATTTTATGGTCTATGTATTTAATATACGATAGCAAACAATCTAGGTGGTAGTTTAAGTATGGAAACTTTCTTTTACATTTTTCCAATCTTTTCTTTGAGAATGATGCACGGTTGAAAATGATTGCTTTTTATCATACAAAATGAGAATGCCGTGTAACGACCAGCGGCTTATTTATTTCCACGCATGAAGTAAGCAACTGATCGCTTCAAAATGTCTTTCTTGAATGCAACACGCATCAAATAAATAATCTTAAGCACACTGTATTTCTGGGATGGGTAAGGATAAATTTATGTTTCTCTTGAGGTTTATAAGAATGGTGTATTTTTTCTATCAAAGTAGGCAATTATTTGGTGGTGGAGGTAGCGATAAGAAAAGACTGGAAAATATGTGCAGAATTTTCAGTATTTCGGATAGCAAAAGTCGAATTAAATAGTTTTAGGTCTTTGGGAGTAAGTGTATGGACAACAAATGGTGATGGGTTCAAAACATATATAGTGTCCCCGCCTCCGGTATGAAATTTGATGGAACATATTAAGAAAACTATTTTTACGTTTACAGATTAATATTTACGAGTATAGTTATAGAAATGTATCGGTTTATTTTTTTAAGATTTAGCTAAAATTATAGTTAATTGCCTTCATTTGTTTCTATAAACATTTTTGTTCTGGAAAAATGCTGATTCCTTCATAAATTAAAAAAAAATGTTGATGAAGCTGAAAATTTGGCTTAGATATTGAATATAATTTATAATTTCTCAGAAAATATTTTTGAAGCAGCTATTGCAGAAAAGTGATACTATTTTGTGAAATTCTTAATATTTAAGGAACAGTAGACACGACAAAGAATTTCATGAATAGATAAGTATTAAATAAGCCTACAGTAAACTCTGTCATGATTCGAATCATTACAATATTTATTAACTACAAGTAGAGCCATGATTAAGTGATTAGGATTCATGTTCGGGTATTAGAATTGCTTTGCATTCTGACATTTTTTCCACTTTTTCACTAGAAACCAAAAAGCGTCTTCATATTCACCTAAAGTAGTTTGAAAATAATTATTATTGTTACTTTTTCAAATAAATTCAACATGCTTTATGTTTACATGAGTTTGAGATTACAGTCTAAACCAACTTTTATCATCAAATATTATAACAAGATGACTCCGACTACAAAAAATTTATGACTATGATAATAAAATGTTAGTTAATTTATTCTACTTATGAATGACAATGAATAAAAGTTATCAAGACAAAGTAAAAGGTTCTCTTAGTACACAGAAATAAGACTAGATAATTTTTAAATCGCTAAAGTGGTTACTTTCATTATCTTTTATTTACTTTTCCCAAGATCTTTTATTTACTTTCCCCATCTAAGGCAGCTTGGAAATAATTAATATCGTTACGTTTCATGTTTGGTTAATAAATTTGATAAGTGCTGTGTTTCCCTGGTCTTGGGATTATAGACTAAAGCAACCTTTAAAATTAAATACCATGACTAGATGACTACAAATATAACTAATTCATTACTATGATAGCAAAATGTTAGTTTATTCATCCTGCACATCAATCCCAATGAATAAAATTTGATAAGATAAAGTGCAATGTCCTCAAAGTACACATAAAGAAAAGATGATAATTTTTAAATTGCAGATGTGGCTACTTTCAGTTATTATATTTTATTTACTTTACTTTTCTTTTTCCTTGACAAGATCCATCTTTCAGGACCTGCGTGCCAAAATTCTTCACCTTGCGATAGTTTTTGGCAGTTGCGTGCTTGGACCAAGCAAAAGCGTTGGGGTGTCAAAAAGATTTTTCACCCCTCTCGAAGTTTTTTTGAGATAAATGTCATTATTTTCCTAAAAGACAAACTATGCGTGCCTACCTTTCACAATGCATGTTTTAAACACAAAGATTTTTTTTGAAGTGGGTGTTTTTCAGAATAATTATAGTTATAATTATTTTATCAAGTTTTAATACAAAAAAAATAAATAAAATAAAATGAAAAGTTCCATTCCTTTTTCACCGAGATTACATCTTGATATTATATATAGACCATTTACTTTTTCATTTAGATTTTTCAAAAAAAATTTCCGTCATCGAAATAAACTGAATGGGGAAAAATATCCCAAACAAAAAGCGAAAAATGTATTTTCTTTCAAACATAATTAGTAATTCCAAGTGCACTGTTTACGATTAATTTTATATACATTTTAAGAGAGACTGGATCAGTTATAGATGTTAATATAAACAGCATTAAATCTGTGTATTTTTTATTTGGAGAAGAAAAGTGAAAAATGGTTGAAATTAGCTGGATACTGTGAATCCTCTAACCACATAAAAATTAGCAGAAAATGTTCTCAGTTATCGTAAAATACAAAATACCAAAAGACAAAAGACGAACATTAATGATGTTTGACGAGATGATGACATGATGAAAATAATTATCAAGCAGAAAATATTCGTGAAGAACCAACCAGAAGCAAACATTTGAAACTGCTATGAAATGAAGTCATTTATTCTATCAAGGCATTGCAAACAATTCGCAAATTTTGAATGAATACAAATTTGTTTTATATTTAAATTTCAATAGAATTGATTTAAAAAAGATAAAAATGAAATTTACTATGCATATTTCGATGGATAATGTCAGGACATAATTTCTTGAACGGTCAAACACCCTGTGCTCGTGCAAGTTAAATTATATTTTTATTCATTTTGTTTGTTTCATCGAATTAGTCCCTTTAGTGTTGCAAACGATCCAAAAAAACTTTGTCTTGTATTTGTTGTTAGAAAAAAGATCACATTTCCTATTTATTTCATTTCATATAATCGCGTGCTTAAAATGACATTTTCTAAGTTTTATTTACTGCAGCTATTTACTTATTTTTTTAAATCAAAGCTTTTGTAAATGCAATAGTAACACTTCATTAAAAGCTGTATTTTTTGAGGCGCTCATGCAGATAATAAAATTTTTATTTTTTGCCTACGGATTTTCAAAACTCATTCTCAAAAAAACATCATGTTCTTACATGATAATTTACATTAAAATATTACGTAGCTTCTAGAACTTACAGCAAAAATCCATTATATTGGTGTTATTTGTATTATTGCTTCATAATGATGATGACGTGATCGCTTTACAGCTGAAGGAGGGGAGCAGTAGCTTCTATGGGTATAGATTTCTGAGTACCTTAGGGTAGAAGTCTGACTTTTAGCTTATATGAAGGCAACATACACTTATTACATTCATTTGCACAGACCCTTTTTACAGAGGGGCTTATTCATAGACCTAACGGATAGAACAATCATGCCCTTCCCAGGACTCACGAGGAAGAAACACTACCTCTGTGTCAGGACGCCTGCAGTGTTACTTTGTTGTTTCAATTTTAAATTTTCTTTTAAATAATAATAATAATAATAAACTTGCTTCCAATATAGTTTATCGTTCGATTTGTAGATCTTCAGATAATTCATCTATTTATTTCATTCGATTCCTTCCTGCCATTAAAAAATGTTAACAAATTATTATCTTTTTATAAAAACGGAGAAGCCTTTCCTCCGCGCATCTGTATTTGTGTAATCGATTATTCATCATTAAAATGCATTGAAAGACTTTAGAGCTGACAAGAGAAACATGTAAGTGATTTACGGTAAATAAGCATTTCAACTGATGATTGCATGCAATAAGCAATTTTGTGCACGAAGAATGCATTGCGAAACAAGATTCGGTTAAAGTGAAAGATTGCTCCTTCTACCTCAGTTATGTTTCTATGCTGATAAAAGAATTTTAACGGAAGTCTACGCTAAACAAATATATGAATAACCATTAAATCCTCATATGTTCATTCGGTCCTTAATATATTTCAAAGACTTTAAATACTTAAAATGATTATTTATTTGTTTTTATCATTTTGGTTGCAAATAATTTCATTAATGCCATTATATATATAAATATTACCAACCAGATTTACATTCAATTGATTTTAAACTAATTATTAATTTAACTATTCGAAATTCAAATTCATAAATAGATACAAAGATTATTTTATACTTTCGCATTTATTCTAAATAATTATTATATAGAGACTGGGCTATATATTAATTTTATTATTAGGTTATCAGTAATATTGTAATTACATTTCAGAAAAGCTACTTTCAGTAGTTTTAATCGATAATGAATTAATATGACACATGATAATGTAGTAGCAACCGACAAAACACCTAAATCATGGAAAACACTAATGCCCCTTTATTAACTTTTTTTTAAGATTTAGAGATTTAAGCATTGAAAAAATTCGTATAAACTAATAATAAACTGATACTTGAAACCATTTATTAGTTTCATTACAATTTTAAAGGTGTTAATTTCAGATTGATTATTGAACATTAATACGTTCCATTTGATGTTCGATGATTATCTACAATTTTAAATTTCTTTTAGGACCTACGAAGCCATGTTGGCATTTATAGTTTGTTAAATTAACAAAAAGACGATATTCGTTCGCTGATTTTTTTAAATCTTACTCCTTCACTTTCACTAGACTTTCTCATTCATTTTCGAATCTATACTACAATTATAAATGTGAATGTCGGCTTTCTGGCACAGAGGTAGCGCGTCTTCCTCATGTTCTGGGAGTCCCGGGTTCGAGTAACTGTTAGGGCATGGTTGTTCTTCATCTGTTCTATCAGTGACATGTGTGACTGTATCGCCCTGTAAAAAGGGGATGTGCAAGCAAATGTGGTGATTGTGTAGCTATGTCGTACTCTTGGCCCTAGTTGGCGCTACTTCAAAAACCAGAGACGCTTCAAATGTGGTGAGTGTGTAGCTAAGCAGTACTCTTGGCCCTAGTTGGCGCTACTTCAAAAACAAGAGACGCTTCTTTCGACTTAAATCTGCTGCTGTATCAGCAGGGGACTTGTTCATGGCAAGTGCCATAAGTAACAACAACAACATAAATGGGAAAATTTGGATGGATTGATGTCAATAGAACGGCTGAACGAAATTGGATGAAATTTAGCACATAGATTATAGCCTAGAACAGAACATAGGCTACTATTTATTCCGGTTGATTAAGTAGTTATTTTTTATTAATTATTAACTAACTTTCTCTCCAAAAATTTTCTTTCCCCACCACCAAATGAGCAAGGCTTATCATGTTTTCGACCGTTTAATTCAAACGATTCTGTTCATTTTCTTAGTGTTTGATGCACTTAAAATTATACATTATCAATTCATCGATCTTTCGGATTCATTCTAAAAATACTTTTAAATTAAAATAAAGGTACTTTCAGTTAGCCGAGTGCAAGCAAAAAATCGCCAAAGTAATTTGGTGGAATTCTACATCACTTGGAGATTTTTTTGATTTAAAATCGCGGTAAGAAATTTGGCGAAATTCTACATTATTTGGTTATTTTTTCCTTGCACCCGGCTAACGAAAAAGTGCCAAAATAAAATATAATAAAGGAAATTAAAAATTTCTATTCCATATCACCCCCGCTCTACTCTCCCCCCTTTTGCTAAAATTTGGAGACAAACTATTTTTTTTGGCGAAAACTATTATCGACAACTCCATAATGATATGGTTTGATGACATCTTACATTATGATCAGTCGCCATTTCTACCATTAAAATTTCCACGCGTACGAAGTCGTGGGTAAAAACTAGTCTTTTATAAATCCCATTCAATTGTAAGATTTTTTTAAAGATTGTTTAAATAATTTATTAAGTGTTCAATCCAGAATAGAAAAATACACTATACTTATTATAAATATGTAAGAACATATAGTTAAATGTGGCCGATATATGTGTGTTACCTATAAAACAGTGTTTAAAAAATATTTTTTTCCACCTCTTTGTAAAAAGTCTTAAATGTTCATTCGAGAATTTCGAAAATGAAAAATAGAGTATTTATCATCACAAGATCATTTTGCCAACATTTAACGGTCGTTACATGTGCTCAGTTTCAGGTCGTTTCCTTGAGGCACAAGAATAAACAGCCACTGCTCAGTGGCTTGTGAATCTTCACAGAGGGTAGTCAAAATAGCACAATACTATCTCCAGCAGTAAACACTGTAGCGATTTTAAAGGTCTGTGAAGTTTCATTGCTTTGGCGAATGCGTATGCATCCATTTAGGTGTTAGAATGCTTGTAAGTACATGGAAGCCGTTCTTGCTCAGTGAGAAGAAAGTTAAAGGGGAAAGAAGTTGAAAATAACCCCAAGGGAATCGCTGGCGTTTTTATTACTCTGTTGATAGGAAGCGAGAAGGGTGGTAATCAGGAAAGAATGAAATGTTAAATTCACTCAGATTCGAGCTTCCTTTTCTTGTTGGGAAACAAACGAGATGGAATTGGGGTCTCTACATGAAAAAGACATTATAATTAAGTCATTAGTAGCCCATTTTCGTATTATTGATATTTTATTTTGTAAATCAAGATCTTTAGCTAACTATAAATAAACCTCTCTCAAAAAGTACAAAGCGTTTTACTAAAAGATATGCCTGTTTAATCAGGTTGCTTAAAAATCATCCCTATCAGTCCCTAGCTATCAGGAATGAAACTGAATAAAATTTTAGTTGATGAAATTTTGAGGTATGTCCTTTAGAATTATATGAATAAACAGCTAAATCTTAACAGTTATTGTTGTAGTCATAAAATTTAAAAACAACTCCAACTTTTTAAAAATTAGAATCTTAACAGTAAAAAATAATCTGCAACCCCTGAAATGTTCTTATAACACAAAAATGGTTCATGGTTTGTTTGCTTTTACTTGGGAGTACACATTCCAGTATATAAAATTGTAGATGCTGCCATTCTTCCCAAATTTTTCCATTTTAGCAGTATTCTTAGATTTTAATTGTTATTTTTATGGGATTCTTCAGCAAATATCTGAATAAAAATTTCACTTAGTTTCGTACACTATATAAGGCTCATAAATTGGAATAGTATTTTATAGTTACTTCGTCTCAAATAGTTTAACGTAGAACAATGACAATTGCCTAAACATTATTGAATCTTCAAAGTATTGTGATAAAATGTACAAATCAAAAAAAGGATTATCATCTAAATTTGATAACTGCTATTTTAAACGGAGTATCAACAGTGGAATTCCTTGATTAACCCCTTAATCGGTTTGCCCGTACGCCGTACATGCACTAATTTATTGAATTTTGATAGTTGTAAACGAAAAATAAATCATTCATAACATTTATAATTCAATAGTAAAATGACTTCGAATACGTAGATAAGCCAAGTATTCCATGGATTTCCATTTAAATCAAAATAAGAAAATATTCCCAAAATAGAAAGTGTCATCTTATTAGATGGTAAGGAAAATAAACCGGTTAAGGGGTTAAAAAACATTCAATATATTGAAAAAAATACGTAATTATAACTATTATATTTATTATTTGATTAAATAAAATGAATATAAATCACTAAAAGTATTATTTACAGTAATTTAAATAAAATTATTCAACATTTCCAAAGGTGTAAATTGCGGAAACATCACAGCCGAAAATAAGACAACCGCTATTTTAAAGATGTGTTTGATGAGCTATTCAGTTTTCTTTTATTGGACTATACGTGAATATTGGTTATTGAATAGAATGATTGAAATAGTTTTTTGGTAAATCTAGAATTCTTATCAAGCGGTATATTTGTGAATTGCTACACAAAATTCTAGAAAAACTAATCATCACTATTCGAAGTATAAAGCATGAAAAGTTTCTTATTTTATAATAATATAAAGCTCAGAGCTTTGAAATTATTTCATTTTATGAAAATAATTCATATGCTATACAATAAAGAAAAGAAAGAAATACTTTTCAAAAGAAACTCTTATTTAATATGGAAATAAATAATTGATTAAAATATTTTAAATAAATATTTATGGGACATGAAAAAAGGTTTTTAAAACATAAAAATCTTGTAAGGAGAGCATTAAATAAAATTTGATATTGTTCCTTAATGCGATTAATGCAGAAAAAAATAGAGAGTTTTAATATTCTTCATTATTCTATGTATATTCTCTTATTTATTTATCTTCTTCTATGTATATTCTCATTATTTATCTTTAATAACATGCATTTTATGTATTTCTTAATTATTTTGCATGAAATTCAATCTTTATTAATATCTTAAGGGTTCAACATCATGTTTTATGAATAAAACTCATTACTGTTTATTATTCTAAATTTTTACATTCTCATTCTTCATATTAAGTGTGGTTTTTATCAAAGTGTTCTATAAAACTTCATGAAAAGAGCATATACCCGATAAAAATCGATGCTTCTTTTATTCCGAGATCAAAGTGATTCATTTATTAAAATTCAAAAGAGTTAAAGGTTTATGAAAAAACTATTTGATTTTGTGTTGAAATAAATTTTAAACTCTTTGAAGTTCTTTTATATCTAGTACAAAATATGTTCAAGTTTCTCAATATGCATTGCAAGTATGTGTTTTTCAGATTCTAAGCATATAACTAACTGTATTAAACCAATATTTCTAATGGAAAATTTTTATTGCTTTAATCATATTATATATTTCAATTTATACATAATAATGATATTTTTTATTTATATCATTTCTTATAAATTTATACTATATTAAATAACTGATTATTTCAGATTTTGCTTTCTCAAAAGCAGAAGACAGTTTTCCCATTCAAAATAGTTTTATTTTGAATAAATTAAAAGGCACAATAAAATTAAAATATTTCAACATTCTTAATTTAACAGAAATAAAACTTTGAAGATACAATCAAAGTTTTCTTTAAAGGACAATTTCTTAAAAATGGTGTATTCTTTTATTTGTATAACAGAAATTATTACAACATAAAAATAATCTTAAAAATTTATTTATGTAGCTAAAAATATGATAACTAAAAGATTAGAAATAATTCAATAATACAAATTACGTATAATACAAATAATTTATTTATTGATGATTAAAATGCTTCAACTTAGTGAAGTTCAAAAAACACATCGTTTTAAATGAAAATGACTTTGATATTTATGAATAAATAAAGTCTTTTCAAAATGAAGAGAATATTTCAAATCAAGTTTAGAAGGGAAGAATAAATACAAAAATGATTCGGTTTATTATAAAGAAGCCATTTTTTACATGGCCCTGGTATTGAAAATCAAATAATTAGTATCATCTTCCATTTTAACTTTCCTTACATAAGTTTTTTTCCCTTTGTGAAACTAAATAAAATAATTTTGATAAAAATCCTGTTTAAAATCAGATTTTTTTTAATAATCTATTTTTTGCTGTTTAGATTATTATTTATAGTTTTTAAAAATCATGATGTATGACTTTCTTCTGAAGGAACCATTCTTTTGAATCAATACTGAATTAGATTAGTTGTTTAAGCATAAAATTTAAACATCGTGAAACCTAATAAAATAAATTTGATAAAAATCCTGCTTAAAATCCTTCTTTTATAAGTGAAAATCGGAATTTTTTTATAACCTTTTTTTTGCTGTTTACTTTATTATTTATAATTTTAAAAATCATGATGTATTCTTCTTCTGATGGCACTATTCTTTTGGAATCAATACTGAATTAGATTAGTTTTTTTAACACATAATTAAATTGCGATCATATTTAAATATATTATAGCTAACATTACAAATTTTACAAATATTTCACAAATCTTGAAATATTGTTCGTTATTTCAAACGAGACAAACAAAATTACTTCAATTTTTAAATATCCTCAAGATAGTAGAATGCAAATAACAAAGATTTAAAATAATTTTTGAACAGAGTAGCGCGGTTTTGTTGCTTTGCATTTTAAATCCTTTTATGCATTTAAAGGATATTTAGAAAAAGGTTTCATTCGTATTGAAAATTTACAAACCTAATAAACCAAAAGCACATGTTTCTATATTTCTTACAAATAAAGCAAAAATCATACAACCTTTGAATTTCTTAAGAACTGTTCCCATAAAGATAATCGATGTATTTGGATATTTTTCTGAAAGTAACAATAAAACTTTCCTCTATCCATGTCTTCAATTTTCCACTGTTATATCTTTAAAAAAAATTTTGAAATACAGTTATTTCACCTAAATTATTTCATCGTAAAGAACCATTTCATTAAACTTGGGAATGAAGTACGTTTAACCCTTTCAAGGTTCAGAGAAGAGAACACTCTTCTTCTTCCAACGCCATTTCATTTCTCGGTTTCTTCTTATTTTCTCGATTTCATTTCGGACGGAAAACTTCGGAACCAGGAGGGACGATTCGTCTCGTAATCGAGAATTTGTCTCTACCCTCATCCATCACAAGTTGAGAGGCAGTATGGCAGTGGCACATGCCACAGCGTCTATGCCATCAGATTAAGTTTCTCATTTCATCTGAAATAGGATTTGCCTGAAGCATTTCCAAAATCATTTCTTCTTTTGAATGAACTAATTAAAATTATTAAATTTTTAACCTTCTTACATATTTTTAAATCTGATTTCATTTCTTTTTTATTTTGACTAAAAAAATTAAAAAGATATTCCTTTTATACTTCTGTGGAGGGTATTAGCTATTGATAAATGAATTAAAATTAGTCTCCACTTTCCTTCTTCAAAAATTGGGTCAACACTTATGACCATGTCACATGCCATTAGGTCTTTGCTTTCAAATTAAGTTTCACGCTTTATCAGTAGAGAGATTTCTCTCTTGTATTTAAAAACAATCCTTTGAGAACACTAATTATGATTGCAAATTTTCAATGCATTTTATGCTTTAAAGATTGATTTCATTTTTTTATTTCAACCAAAAAATGTACAAGAAAGTTTTTGCAAAATTATAGTCGTTGGTAGAAGAATTAAAATTTTTAGTTATAAATGCATACATCATTTTCTTTACATTATTTATCATCTATATATATGAAAGTTTCTTGTTGATAAAAAAAGAAATGAAAAGCTTAAAATTTAGCTGGTTCAAAAATGAAAAAGTAGGAATAAAAGTTTTATTCTTCAGTCTATCAGTCATCCTTTTTCCTTATACATACTTGGTGTTTATAAAAAAAAATAAAAATGAAATATTCTATAACCCATTCATCTCATTTACAGTTTTATTAAAATTTGATGAGCTGCAAACACTGTTTTCATATGAAATCAACTAACTCTTTAAGTTTTACCGTTATCCTTTTCTTTTTATAATTAACTATTTAAATACTTTTTCTATGGATCCGACTGAAGAATATCTTCATAATGAGTCAAAGAGTAAAGTATTTTTTTAATGTTTTTTAAAGAAGCACTTTTCCCTTGATTTAGATCGAAATAAACAAGGCCTTTTACAATAAATTTTTATAAAGTCAATTTTTAACATTTTATATTGATTTTTTTGACATTAATTTAATTAATCTAATTTTAAGGATGGTTATTTTTAAGGTATATTCTAGTGGGAGGGTTGGTAAAGCACGCATTTTTTGTAGACAGTTAAATAAACAGCTTTTCTAAATTATTTCATTTAGTAATTGCATCCTGCCCCTCAAACTAATAAAATTTGGATCAACTGAATCCATTTATCATTTACGATCTGAACTCATAATTCATATATTGTAATTCGTGTATTGAAATGTAATTTAAATAATGGAATTAATGCAATAATAATCCTGATAATGTAGAAATTAGTTAGAACACTTTATATATCACATTTCCTACAGAATTCTATATAAATTCTCATCATTATTATTTGCTAATAATCAGTATTTTTTTACTTAAAAGCAATCAACATAATTTATAAATAAAAAAAAATTAATGCTAAAAAATTACATAAGTAAAAAAAAATGGCGTATCTGATCTTATTAAGTAGAAACAACTTGAAACACTTCAGCGAAAATATAAATAAACAGCATTTTCTTTCATTTATTTAAGTGTCAGTAGTTTACAAATGATTATTTCACAGTGTTAAACACACAGGCGAAAGTAACAAGTGTTTCCTGAGAACTCTCATTGTGTTATCTGTTGACAGAGATCCACACATGAAGTGGTATCGCTGTTATCAGTTAGCAGCCACTAGTCGAGTCAACATTTACGTCAAAGAATAGATAACAGAGGGTTAATGCCCCAATGATAGTGTGATTCAATTAAAGTTCGTAAATTAATATTTTGGGAATACTTCACTGCTATCTGAAAAGACAGACATTTTCTCTGGAGATAATAAATTCTGCTTCCTTATTTTTTACTGTACTTAAATAGTATATCTATTTAGGTCAGTAAATCTTCCACCGTATTCTAAAGATAAAAGCCGAGCATAATATTACTAAGTTTAGAAAAAGAAATACAATTTATAATAAAATTAACTTAAAATAAAATATGAAAATCACATAATCACAATCACATAAGTTTTATGAATATTTGATCAATATCATACTTTAAAATTTGCTTCTGACATTAAAAAGGTTTTACATGAAACGTTAAAATGTGTTTCAAACTACATTGGCTGCATTGAATCAATTTAGAAAGGATTATCTTCAAATTAACATTAAATAAAATAAACATTAATTAAAACATTTCAAAGAAATTTCCAAAAGATATTTGTCACTAAATATCTAAAAAGTACTTCTTAAAACCTAAAATGTTCTAATTAATTAATTAATGCATTATTTTAGAAATATTGAAATTTGAATAAATATATAGAGAGAGTGCTTTTTCTTATATTCTTGAACATTCATTTGTATCAATAAGCAGGAATGCCTTTAAGCTATTTTTAACTTACCCCTTTCACAATTTCAGAGGTAATAGATTCAACATTTTTTTTTGTTAAACATCAAAGAACTAAGATATAATTATTTTAGACAACTATAGGTAAACTTTAGAAATTTACGGTTACAATATTTAAGTCTAATAAATTAAATTTTCATTTTATATGTAAACATTTAGGGGACATTTTGAAAAATGTAATAAACAACATAAATTTTTTTCCAAAAATGAATGATTATCACTCGAAAAAATGTATTGAATTAAACCATTATGTAGGATAATTTTTATTAATTACCTATTATACATTTTAACTCACATTGTCAAAACTAAATTTAAATAAAAAAGAAAAAGTGAAAGAAAACGTGCTAGTGATATTATTTTGTAAAACGATTTGGAAATTAAGATTATGCAAACTCAATTCATAGTTTTACACTCTGTTCTCTGAAAGTTTTTTCTGCGTTATATATTATTTAAGGAAAAAATTTAACTAATAAGTTGAAACCAGTGTTGTTTTTTTGCATTACAATTTGAAGATTAAACATCTGGAAATAGATTAGTTAAATAAGAAGTTAAAAAAATCATATCTAAATATTAATTTAATGTGACTCGAACAGCAAATCTTAAATTTTTTTAGATATATTAATAATTAGTAAAAAAAGCAATATTTAAGGAAATTAAATACTCCTTGAAAACTCCAAATTTACACATTGTTTTGCTTCTCATCGAAAATATTTTGAAAAAAAAGTCAATGATTGCAAATAGAATTACGAACAAAAGCTTATAATTCATGATTTTCGGAATAACAATGTTTATGTTTTTGCTGATATTTTAGAAAAGAATTTTGTGTCATCGATGAAAATAAAATATTGGAGCATTTGAATATATTAATTATATATTTTATGTGATATTTATTAGGAGGTAAAATTAAAAAGAAAGAAAAAAAAATGAATAAAAATGTGATTAAAATCGGTTTTGCTTTCTATTATTTGAATAAATTTTAGAGTAAGAGAATAAAAATATAGATAGAATATTCAAGGAAGAATTTTTTTTTTTATCATACTAACAAAAGTTTATTTTTCAATTCGATCATTCAGCATAAAATATCACATCATCAGTTTTGAAATTGCTTAGAATGAAATATCAAACATCAGTTCATCGTGGAAATATGATAAACCACTTGATTCTTCGAAGCGCTGAAGAGAACTTGAGTTATTCTTTGGAAAACTAATTCGTGCATATTTTTCTAAAATGCTTTAGATAAAAAAAATAACGGAAAATACTTGAGAATTTTGTTGACTGTGTTTTAAACAGCTCAATAATTATAAACAGTAAAAGAATTTGAATTATTTATTCCACAATATTTTTTTCTCTTATTTTAGCAGTTCTTTCAAAATATTAATAATTGAATATTGATATAAGCAATTTATTTTGCTGCTACAAGATCGAAAATTTAACAGCTCTTAAAAGAGAAAACTAGGATAACGATAGATGTTGTAATTTTATTTTATATTCTATTAAAAATATTAAGTTGTCGGTACCATAAGTACAATAAGTGGTTAAGTGATATTAATAATTGCTTGGTTGTATTCTGTAAATAAACACTGATGTAAATATGTTCTCAAAACTTCTAAAATGCTTCTTATTTTAAATCTCCAAAGAATGTAACGTTCATTATGGGAAATAGTTAAAAAGATATTAATATTAACTAGAAAATATTTTGGAATAAAAACCAATAAAAGAAGTTGGAAAACATGAAAAATAAAAGTCGAATTGGTGATATTTTAATTATAAATTTGTTATTAGTGAATTGCGTTTGATAAAAATATTTTCATGATAATTATTGATACAAAAATACGTTTTATGTAATTATATGACAAGATGTTTTGACTTGCAAAGTTGAGTTAAGATATAAGTTCTTTAATGTTTTAATTTAAAAAACATTATTATTATTATGATTATTTATTTGAATAGTTGAATATTTTTAAAAATGAGGTAAAATGTAGATTATTTTGCTTGCATATGCAATTCTTAATATTTATGAGCTTTCAAGAACTTTTCTTTCTTAAATTCTAAATAGTCAAAAGAAAACTTAACACTATGACTACGAAGTTAAGACTTCTAACCAGCTGTTTTTGACAAAGTATAATATAATGTAATATTTCGAATTGTTGTCACTTCCAGTAAAGAGTAATAGTAGTATAATAAAGTGTATGTTCGTGGATTATATGAAAAAAAATCATGTTTCCTGCAGACTTTATAACTTTTCTTTCTCTATGTTTTACAATACACTAACGACTATTTTTACTACAATACTTTAACTACTATTTTTACTACAATACATTAATTACAATTTATTTGCAATACATTATATAGTTTCCCAGTGATAAGACCAAAACAAATTAATTGCTAAAATTCGGAACATTTTAAAGATTTATTTTAATAAAACCTGAATAAATATATGGCACGGAATGTTTTAAATGTAATCTACGAAAAGTCACAGAAATATAAATTTGAAGACTTTCTGTAGCTTCTCAGGCGATGTTCAAGTACCATCATTACAATGACCATAATATGATATCTGATAATTCGTATTTGTCATTTAAGCCAATTTTTCTCTTTTAATAATTTTAATTTTAATTCATTTATGATGCAAGTAAATGGGTATGCTGGTTATGTGGGCTTTCGGTACTATTATAAAACATTTTAGGAAAAATTAAGTCAAATGAAAATGTAGAACTAAATTAATTAAATTATTATAAGATTATATAAATTAATTATTTAGAAAACTTTAGAATACCTGCAACTAATTTTGCACGTTCATCTTAATCAACTAAGTAATTAGTTAAATAATTCATTTAAAGTATTTTTTACTCAAAACATTTCAAATAAGGTTATTTATTTTGCCATTAGATTTAACTAGAGAACAATATAATATAGATAATTGAATTTCTTATAGTCACTTGTTAATATTAAAAAAAGACAGTCATTAATTTCGACATACTTTTGGATATAGAAAGAAAAGAATTCGAGTGTTAAATTAATTTACAAAGATTCTTTTTATTATAGTATTTATATAATATTTAATTATTAATTTCGACCCATATTTGCTACCGAAAAAATAAGAATTGGGTAATTTAAATCATTTACTATATAGCTGAATGCATTGATATAATGCATATGTAAACTTAAATTAAATTGTTGAACGTTATGAAGATTTCATCTACTTATCGTAATTGAAAAATATTTAAATTCAAACTTTTAAGCAAATGTATTTCTGGAAATGTACCAGTAAATTTTCACCAAATTCTATTTCCCTAAACAGTAAAACCTATTACAATCTGTTAAAACAGCCAGACATAAACGATTAAAATATAAGCTTAAAGCAATGACACAAGGAATTAAACATTTGTTGATGGAATAATGAAACGCAATTAGCCATTTCCCGTTATGAAGTTAATAAGCTCTATGTAAAATATTAAAGAAATAATGGAATTCTAAAGTTCATTTAGGAATTTTGTCTTTCAGCAGGTGGAAAAAGGAAACACCTGTGTAAAATGAATAGATGAAAATTCATTTCCATATTTGTAAAAAAAAAGTCATTTATTTGAAGATGATGGTTCTTGTTGAAAATGCTTAACGAGGAGGTGTTTTCTTATATTTTTAATTAGGATTAAAAGAAATAGTGCGAGCTAGACTAAGGAGAATGAATACATAAAGAGAATACATAAGGAGAATGAATACATCGTTTAAACAGGAATTAGAGTGCACCCCCCGGTTTGTTTATATTCAAAATGATTTTTTTTGACGTGTTTTACTAATTATCTCATTTGACTGTGTAGTTCTATGCAATTCAAATTTCAGTTGCTTAAGTCTTTATACTGAAGAATAAAAAAATTACTCCACATGAAGAAGTTCATTTGAATTTAGTGAAAAATATGAATGAATATGCGCGCTACTGAAACAAATATTTTTTTTAGAAAATTTGTGTATTAATTAATATTAGATAAATATTATATGGGCTATAATAAACTCAAAGGAATGTATACGTTATCTCATACAAATTAAAATAAATGCACATCTTTTCATATTAAATAAAATCTCATTATAGCATAGAACATTAAAAGATAAAAAAGAATTAAATTCTACGGATAAAAAATATTTCAAAAGCAAACGAAAAAATATTTTTCATCAAAAGGAAATGCTTTTTCATAATTTTAAAAGAAATAAGATTCCCCCATTTCTCTGGAGGCTAGTCTTTTCAACGAATAATAACTTTTTTTTGTTTATTTAACGAATACCCAAGGGCAACATTTGTCAATTTGGTCATTTGAATTATGCATATTCAGCATCTATATTGCTATTCAAACAATTATAAATGAGGAAAGAATGATACAGAAATATAAATTTAAATCTCTTAAGTATTGACACGGGTAATTTATAATAAAGAAAAACTTTTATCTTCTTTTCGCTTATTTTTTATAAGTACTCTTTTTATTCTACTTTATCTCTTTCTTATTTTACTTTTAGCCACAATCAAAATAATACATAATCTACCGTTATACGATAAAATATTTTATTTTAACTTATGATTAATGCAAACAAATGCACAATTCCTTTCTTCTTCTTTTCTATTCGGACTTTATTTGGCTTACAAATAAATAATTTAGAAAAACAAAAACATTATTAATTGCAATTTTCTACATTAATTCAGACACTTCCTAATGTGAAAGCGAAATTTATTTTTCAAAATATGTGTTAAAATAATTTGCATGCTTTGATTTTCTTTGAAAATTTATCATATGATTAACTATTCGTGCAAGCATGCATCATAATAAACGAGCGGTCTGTCCTTAATTTTAAATTTATTTAATATATTTAGCATTATCTTAAATGAAAATAATCTTATTTATCCATTAAAAAATTTCAAAGTTTGAGTCATTTTTAGCCAACCATCATATGCAATCTTAACCAATTAATTCGAAATTATCATTCAACGTTTAAGAGCTCCAGCATGATGCAAAAGTAAATTTCGTTTAAAAATAGGAAAGTTAAGGAAAAAGATCTTAAATACAGCAATAATTATTTTTATTATTTATAGAAATGAAATACTAAAGCCATCAAATAACCATATGTTTAAATTAAAGAAAAGAAGCAAGAAACTTAAGATGAACACGAAAAAATATTTTAAACCTAAGCAATTTATTTTATAAGCAGAAAATAATGACAGAATTAAATAATAACAGAGCTGGATCATTTTGCTGTAAGGTAGTAAAAGTAATCAAATAATTATTATGCGAAAAATTAGAAATCACATTATATAAAATGATTAAAAATAAACTAAAATCTCTAAGTTAAAATCATCTTATGGTTGATGTTTAGATGGATGCTATTAATTTTCTACTCATCAAAGTAATATACGTTTTCAATCTTCAAATTTGTTGAACATTTAAGCTTTGGACAAAAATATTACATAAAAGTGTAAAAAAGACTTTCTAAAGCAGACATATTATGTACAAGTCACATAAAATAGTTTATTATCCAACGAGAAAAGTGTTGAAAACCTTAATTTTATTTATTGTAACTTGGCAGTAGCTACCGATATTGATAGTATCTAAGTAAAAGCCATATTGTCTTGTCAGGTAACATAAAATGTAAATCTACATAATGTTTTATTCAAAAATCAAATATCATTGATTTTAAAATTATATTCAAGTTTAAATTTTAATGCTTTTTAATAAGCTATTAATTATAAAAAGAATATTATAATATTTTTAAATAAATCTAAGGCACTGAATAACAATAACCGATTTTTTAAAAAAGTTGCAAATAAAACAAATGAAATTAAAATTCTTATTATTCTTAAGTAATAAGACTTTTATCTTGCGAGTAATTAAAAGAATCCTTGAAGAATTGTTGCAATTTGATATTAAATATCAAATGAAATGTAATATTAATACGTTTTAACCCATTTTATTTTTTAAAAGCAAATTTCTTAGATGGTCAGCTAATTAAAAATATTTTTTCATTGAATGGTAAGAATTGTGCGACAAATTTTTTAACATTTTTTTTTAGAAAATTATTCTATTTTTGTTGCTATCAGTGGCACTTGCCATGGGAGAGCTTCAGCGAGTGTTAAGCTGAGAGGAGCATCTCTTGTTTTGAAGTAGCGCCAACTAGGTTCAAAAGTACGAATTATCTACTCAATAATCACAGTTGCTTCTACAGTCCCGTTTTGCAGGGGGGGCACAGTAAAACACCTTGGATGTAGAACACAAAATAACAACCCCGCAAGAACTGGATTCGAACACGGGACACCCATTCCTCGGGAAGACGCTCTACCCCTATGACAGGACTCCGGCAGTAAATTATTTTTTTATAATATTACCATAAAGAGATTTGGTAAGATTTTAATTTTTAAAGAATTCTAGCGAAAGTGGCAAAAGTTCGCACCATTCATTTATATTTTACCTATTTCATATACATAAGAAACAGATTTTATCACGTAAGTTATATAAAAAGTGTAATAAATATTTATTTCAATTATTATTCGCACTGCATTCATAGTTACTAGTAATAAAATGTTTCTCTATACTTCTGTAATGGAAAGAGGAAAAAGATTATGAATGCCTTAAAGCTATGTTTCCTTTTTCAAGGCTGAACAGCAAAAGTAATTCGATTTGCTATCTTAGAAATATATAATAAAAGCTTTTCATAAAACTATTTTCAATAAAACATTTTTATCTATCTAGATTATTTAAACATTTAAAAAATATTTAATTGAATAAATGACATCACTGAAACTAAACTGAAATCATTTTTATATAATGTAACGTTTTTTTTTTTTTGAAAAAGTGCTTTAAATTATTTCAAATTTTCATTCTGTGAATATATTTGTAACAAATAATGTCAAAATGAGGTTAGTTAAATTATCTTGGCTCATACCATATACATACTAAGGACGACATGGCTTATTCTTTTTTTAATGCAATTTAAAAAGTAAAAAATGTTCTCAGGAGAAATTACACAATAGTTTATAATTCATATATCAATGTTAAAAATTCTTGAATTTCTAATTGCTTATAGGTTGATTGAAGGTTGTTAATTTGAAATGAATTTGGAGATAAAAATAATTACTTAGCATGAAATACTAACCCTCCAAAACAGGCTTCAAGTATTATAATACTCAAATTATTGCAATCATTACTCGTTGTATACAATGCTTATTCTTAAGGGAACAACTCACTGTATCAGGCCGTTTTGGGAATTATTCACTTAAAACGATGAAATGTTTTATGGATACATATTAAAATATAAATGCTTCATATATCTTTAAAAATTCTCCAAACGAAATATAAAATTAAAAAAATCAAGATATATATAATCCATAAAAATTTCAAAATATTTTAGACCGTTATTTCCCCCCCCCCTTATTAACTAATATAAATTTATTTGAACAAAACTGTATATGTTCTTTTTTCAATTTCAATAAAGCATTATTTTTTTAGAAATGCTTTTATTTACATTTACTAAATTTTCTTAAAACTTTTGTTTTTTTATTGAATTAAAATTGATTTTCAACTATCTAAAAAATCGAAATATATAATGCTTACATTATTTTTTTAAGGTTTATCTAAAATATTTATAACCAATTCGATTCATTTTCTTTAAAGATTCAGACCTTTACGATTTTTTAAAAATATTGCAACATTATTTTCAGGAAAGTAAATAAGTTTGTAATTACTTTCCTCTAGATCCTTTAAATATTTATTTTATTCATTTATACATTTTATAACACTGTTTTATTTGAAAATAAACCTATAGTTTAGGGATGAAATATTAAAAATAATACCCTATGTTTTAGTCCATATTTGCTTACTTAAAAGTTCAGTTTTTCCCTTATAATAAGACAGTAGTTATCACAAATATGATTTAAGTATTATTTTGTTCAAAATATTATAATCTTTACTGATGTATACAATACATATTCTTAAAGAAAACTTTATCTGCTTTATTTTCCTAATCAAAAAGCAACAGTTGTGCATCATCCTTTAAATATTAATTTTGAATCATTAATTTCAAAGAAAAGTTTCTATATAGTTAGGCAAGAAAAGTTTTTTAATTGTTTTGTAAAGCATTTAAGTTACTTACCATCCACTTCTGAACTAGGGCTGATTGATTTCTAATGCAGGGAGGGAGAAAGAGCATCAGCAAAGTAGCAGAAAGAAACTCGCCAACCCTCATGCACTCACAAAGCCAACAGGCCGTGAATGCAACGAAGCAGAGGGAAACTACAGTTAGACTGGGAAAAGAAACTCCCGCCAGGTGGCGCTCCGGATTGATTCGTGACTTGGTCGTAATTGAGAATTCTTACAACAAAATGACAGCGGAGTTCGGATTTACTTACATTTTTCGGCTAATACCTGTCTGCAAATTTCGAAGGAGAGGAACTAATGGAAAAGAAAAATTATTGTTTTCAAAGTCTACCAGTGAGAGGATGGGGAAATGCCAGGAAAGGTAGATTCAATCATTCACATACTTGCAACATAGTAATTGAATTAAAAAATCTCCTGAGAGTTCGAGACAAAAACTGCTTTTAAAATTTTAGTAATACAAACGTTCGTCATTCTTTAAGGATATTTTAAGACTAAAAAAATTCAAAGAATAAAGAAATGTCTTTCTTTAGTCTTTTAGTTTTCAATTATTTTTTTTTAATAATATTATTCGAAAGAATTTATTTTTAGGTCAGAACGTATAAATATAATCAAAGAAAATAACAATATTGTTGCATTATAAGAAATGCCTTTTTGATTAAGAAAACACATTTTTTTCCTGTTATAAACCAGCCTTTGCAAGAAACACTCTTACAAAAATATTCTAATATAAACAATATTATATTAAGAAGGTTCAACAAGTGTTCTAACTGATTATTTTTCTATTTAAACATTAAAAGTTTATTTTATACTAATAAGTATTTAAT
>JAOUZG010032859.1:3566094-3586910 GCA_026289955.1 Argiope argentata | reverse complement strand
ATATATTGTTCACTAATGTATGATATTAATCAATATTTACAATATTTAATGATTTTGTTGAATGGTATAATGTAGCACAATATTGTATAATATTATGCAACAGAATGTCCTGGATAAATATAAATATTCTAAATAATTACCTAGCAGCTAAAAAAGCAAATTTGGACTTAAAAAGTCACTATTATTTTTCGATAGTAAGAATTATCGAAGATTCGGTTTATTTTTAAGTTATGCGCACATTTTTATGTAATCATTATTTTTAAAATGTATAAAAATCAAGACTTTTGAAATTTTTCTTTTCTTAATCTTTCTTTTTTGAGTAATCAATTTTTTTAAAAAACATAACATTTTTTAGGAAGGCTTTATTTTAGCTATGTTTGTTCATATCTCAGCTTATTTTCAATCGAACTCTTTCCTGTATTGTTTGTCCCTAAAAATATCGACGGTGATAAAGCAACTAGAAATGAATTCCGTTCATATTGGGAATTACAAAGAATTTGTGTTTGAACAGTTGGGTTTACACGTCAGCTAAATCTTGAACGGCTATTGTTCCCAGTCTTGAGCTTACTATAAACGCTGAAATGTGAATGTTTTTCTCTTCCTGAAAAGCACGGTTATCGAATTCTTTGCTTGCTTTTCGGATTTGCGTCAGTTGAACATTTATGGTGTCATCGGTTAGCAACCAATAGAAAACCTTGTATGTAAAGAAAGGATTTTGATTGGTTTAACATCATGTTAGAAATAGCACTTTTAATATAAAAAAAATTGTTTTTAGTGGACTGATCTGGTTATTTGTTAGGGGTAATAAAAGCTTGATGATATGTCAATAAAACTTTTTCTTTCATATGTTTCATTTTATTTATTTGTGACATCAGTAATAAAATAACTGAAAATAAATAAAGATATCCAACATACAAGGCTCTTCAAGAGATTAGTATTTGCGTTAAGGCATTTAAAAGGTCATGAGAAACTATATAAATTGTTAATAGAATGAATTTTTTAATACTGGTACTCAATTGTACAATTCTATTAATGGATTTTACTATCTTTTATCATAGATTTTTTTGATAGTATTTTTAAATTTCAATTTAATTAAGGAAGGCAATGCAATTTCTAATGCTTCACCTCTAGTAAATATGAATGTAAAAACTAAAAATTATCATTTTTTGCTAACAATTCATCAAAAAGAAAAATATTAATGAACTAACTAATTTTAATAGAACCACTAATTTGTACTATTAATTTTAATAAAAAGATATATGAACAGAAAATTCATCTTAAAATACTTATTTTGTCATTTGAAATTTTTCAAATTCCGAGTCACCCCAAAATAATTAAGATATTTTTGTTGTTACTTATGACACTTGCCATGGACAAGTCCCGCTGATACATCATCAGATTTTAAGCCAGAGATACGCGCCTCTTGTTTTACAAGTAGCGCCATCTAGGGTCAAGAGTACGACCTAGTCACAACCCTTTTTAGGGAGCGGACTTCATTCATGCCTATTCATTCACTCATCTCAGATCGTAATTTAGATATGGAACAGAGAACGATCACCTCTGACCCAATTCTCCCAGTTATATTACTCTCGACATGGAGTACTTTGCGACCACAATAGCGAGATTTAATGAGTGGCAGCCGCCAAACACACGGGGAATCTTTTGGCCGGTGAGTTTTGAACTCTTAACCTAAGGAGTACGAGTCCAACTCTCGACCAATCACGCTATCCAGGCCCAAAGATTTTGTTATTTCAATGTGATAAAATTACTTATCAATGTATATTATATTTATATAAGCATGGAATTATTCTGACTTCTATCTTTATGCAACTAATGCTGCTCTTGAAACAATCTATAAAAAGAGTAAATCAATTATTTTACCCAATTGCCTTTAATGAATTTGCAACCGATTACCTTTGTACCAATTACTTAATGCAGGTCACAGAATAAGTCTTGAGAAATCATTGCCGAATCTCTCAGGGGACGATGCTAGTCAATGCATTGAATGGCTATTCCGAAACTTAAATCTCTGAAGGATTAGTTGCTATTTGTGACATAAATCCTAATTTCATGGACCTGCTCTCACTGGAGTAGGAAGAATGATGCCTTAATTATATTATGATGAATTATGTGGCTGATTGATAAATGGATCCTCACACTTCTAGTTTTTGAATTTACATAAATAAAGAATAAAAACAATTAGATTTGATATTTGAACAACCAATTTGACTCATTGAGAAGAAAGAAAATATGTATCTATACCTCAGATATAATACTGATTGCTTCTGATATATCAATTAATAATTGGTGAAAGAAAGTACAGAAAGGTATTCTTTTTGGGATCTATAAAGCAGATCAAATCTAAAATAGTACAATAATAAGAATAGAGACAAAATGCATCAATAATGAATTGCATGTAAATATAATATATTTTATAATGCCATATAAATATAATATATCTAATAATGTATAAGATGTATCTCTTAGATTTGAGACAACTCCAGTTCCTCTAATCTTTTATTACGTATATATCATTTGTTTAGTTTTTGTGATTTTATTTTATTTCGTCACATAATACGTACATACTTCTTTATACCGTAATAAAAATTGAACATGAAATAGTTTTTATGCTGTTTGTAATAATAATTTTCTTTTATTAAATACCGTCTACCTTTATTTTATGTAAGTATTTGACTCTGTTCCAATAGTCTATTATCTAAGACACATTCACTGTGCTACAACTTAAATAGAATTGTCTATCCGAATCTACTAGTTACAGAATATTTACTGTCCGTTTATGACTATAAATGTCCTGAAAGTATAATTGTTCTTTGGAGATACTTTATCACGGGATGAATGATGAATACTTATGTTGTTAATGATTAAAAAAAAGAATGTTCAGCGCCAAAAACATTCTGAAAATCCATCATTGGCTTTTATGTTTTGTTAGATCAAATGAAAAAAAAAAAAATACTAGCGTCCTGGCGCAGAGGAAGCATGTCTTCCTTGTTATCTGGACGTCCCGGGTTTGAAGCCCGGTTCGGGCCCGTTTGTTCTTCTGTGTACTATTCGTAAACTGTGTGAATATTGCTCACTGTAAAAAAGGGGCTGTGCAAGCGAATGCGTGTGTGTCATCTTCATATGAGCTAGAAGTCAGACTACTGCCCTAGAATGCTCAGTGGTGAATACCCTCAAAAGCTACTGCACCCCCTCTTTCCATTGTAAAGCGGACACGAGATCACCATCATATCTTATAATGATGATGATGATGTCATGTCCGCTTTTAACTGCGGAAAGAGGGGTGCAGTAGCTTCTGAGGGTATGAACCCCTGAGCACCCGAGGGCAGAAGTCTGACTTCTAGCTCATATGAAGATGACACACACACACACATACGCTTGCACAGCCCCTTTTTACAGGGAGGCACATTCACACATCTCACAGATAGCACACAGAAAAACAACCATGCCCGAACCGGGACCTCCAGAACACGAGGCAGACGCGCTACCTCTGTGCCAGCAAGCCGGCATATCTTATAATGAAAACATTAATTTAAGTTTGTTTAGTTTAGTTATATATATTTCCCGTATTAATGCAATACTAGGGCTGCAGTGGGATGTATCTCATAATTTTGAGGTGTAATCATATGACGAGGAAGGCATATCTACTTTCATACCCTTTTTCAAACTACCGCACAGCAACAAGGGAAGGACATTGGGCCGCGACGTATTCAATGTGCACCACACACGCTTACACTACCGTTTCCTGTTGGAATCGGGTCCTGAGTTTGAAATTCCCTCGTGTGAAGCCCAGATCTTAACATCAGACCATCGTGGCATACATAAGTTTAAAAGTTGTAAAAAAAACATATGTTAAAATTAGTAAAATCTTATTGTTTTGAATTTTTCCATATAAGTGCTGAATAAATTTAATGCATTAAATGAATGAAGAAAAATCGAGAAGAAACTGGAGAAATTTGCTCGAAAATTTGAAAATAATTTATCAGCATATTCTACTGTTATTTTTTCATTAATGTTTCAATATATATTTTAATTTTAATATTTATTATACTTGCATGACAATACGAAATGGCAATATTTTGTATCGGAATATTTTCTAATTCAAGAAAAACCATTAAAAAAATTTTTTTAGATCCAAAGCTATAAAAGGAATAATTGCTTACAACTGTAAAAAATAATAAAGCACAGTTTTCATAATACATTTCTATTCATATATTCCAAATTAAAGATTATTTTTTGGAATTATTTTCAACTTCTTTTACGAAACAAATTCTATTTAAACTTTTCTTTCAATTAACTTTCTATCTCTACTATTTTCTACCTTTTTACAATTCAGCGTTTGTAAGTATTGAGAAATTTTTCAGTTAATTTTTTTTCTGAATAGGAAATAATTTCTGAAAAGGAAGTTAATTTTTTTTCTGAATAGGTGTCATTTGTATGAACCAAAATTTAATTAAAATAATAGAAAAAGAACAATGAAGTTCTGAAAGTATATTAACTACAGCATCACCGAAATATATTAGATTTATTGCCATCAAAAACACTGAGATGTGGGAAAATTCGAAATTTTATAACTCTAGCAAATTAAGAACTTGGACATATAATTCGATCTTTACGAACATAGATGTCAGATTAATTAAAAATATGTAATTAGAGTGAAAAATAAGGATTCTTTAACTTATAATACATTTTTAATTCAGAATTAAAATAACTGGTAAGCGTTATTCTTGTTGCAGTTTTTATATAATCTAATTCCATAATAAGCACGTTTCAGAACGTAACGATCAAAATGGAAGGGCTGATAAAAAATTAATGGTAGCTCTGATCCGAAATATATAATGTGATATGTTATGTAACAGTTTTAACAGCTTTCGTTATCAATTTTGTACATTTAAGCCCATGAAATACCAGAAGCCTGTGTTTGAATACCAGTTCAAAGTGCGCAATAGTTTTAATATGAATGTTTGAACCGAAAGAAAAGCTGTCCAGATAAATTATTTTTATCTGTCACATTTTTATAATATAATATATTTTTTTTCTATATCCTGCTAAATTTTGTCGTTTTATTTCCAGTTTCCTGCTTTTCATGCTTAAGCCTTCGTTCTATGATACATCTGAAAATTAAACATTTAGATGGAAGTGTATATAGTTTGAATTAAGATTCGTATGGTTTGAAGAAGTTTATGTATCGATCCTACACTTTGCTGAACAAGATAATTATACAGTTACATTTTCGATGTTGATATTAAATTTTAAAAATTTTCCTGCTAATTAGGGAAATAATTTTATATTAACATTCTGGAGATCGATTTACTTAATAAAATACAAAAGTAATACGAATCAAATCTATTTTTCAATCCTACTATCAGTTCACACTCTCCCTATGTGTATTTGTTATTGTTGTTTTTGTTACTTGTGGCACTTGCCACGGACAAGCCCATTGCTGATATAGCAGCAGATTTAAGCCGAGAGGAGTGTCTCTTTTTCGTTTTTTTTTAACTAGCTCCAATTACAGTCAAGAGTACGACTTAGCTACACACTCACCACATTTGCTTGCAGAGCCCCTTTTTACATTGGGGCACAGTCACACATTTCATAGATAGCACATAGAAGAAAAACCATGCCCGAACCGGGACTCCCAGAATAAGAGGAATACGAGCTACCTCTGTCCCAGAAAGCCGGCCTATATGTATCTTCAAATTTTTAGCGTTAATGAAATACTTTTCGACTTAGGTCAACAACAACATATGTATATAAACTTGTAGTGGATGACATTTTATATTAATAAAGTTTATTTAAAAATTACTTCATTATTTAAATTTAATTAGTTTTTAATACTTTAATTAGAGTTTTAGCAGTTTGTAATGAAAATTGAAAAGATAAAGTATTGAGAAATTCCGTATTTTCATATATTCAGTATTTTCATATATTTCATATATTCAGTATTTCATATATGCATATATTTGAAAAGATATTCAGTTCTTGTGGAAATCAATGATTTTTGATAAATTATTTATGTTAAAGGTAAGTATCTATTAAAAAGTGACTAAAATAAAATATTTTCTTTGTTGACCTAAGTAGGAATTGACTAAAATCTTTTTTTAAAATTTAATTGTAATTTTATGTAGGTATACAATTGGCGATTAATGATGATGTTGACTGAATAACGGGACGCAGTTCCTTAGGAAGGGGTTTACGAAGTAACCACGCCTTAATTGAGTCTGTTTTGTACCTAATCCCAGCAACCTTGTTATTATCGATCTCTACTCGATCATTGAAGGGTTGTAATCTAAGGCGTGTTAGAAGTTTATCATTTCGGTCATTAAGAGTTTTAGGGAACTATCCAATTAATTTTAATGAAGGAAATATAGTTTAAAACTCACTTTAAATAATTTATTTTTTCATATTTATTTAAATTGTTTAAACAATCGTAATATAAAAAATATTTATCGTTTGATTTGATTGGCAGTAAGGATATCAAGCTAACTGTGGTGGCAAAAAAAGAGTACTATGACTCAATACACTTATTCGAAAAATTTGGTTTGTAATAAGAAAATTAAAATACAATATAGAAAATTATAAATATTAAATATCATTATGTCATCTCAACTTTTTCTGTAACGACCTAGAATGGTAATGTGGTGAATGTTATATAAGCCAGATAACATCCCTCGGACTGTAGTGCACTTTTGGTCCAACGGATATGTTACTCGGCTATTAACCATAAGATTGGGAATTCGGGCCTAACGCAATCCGCTAATCACCCATAGTAATTTGAGATAAAAACTATAGGTTAAATAGTATTTTATACTTTAAAAAATATTACTGTTTACGTTTTTGAAATTTTAGAGTTACTTGCCAATAGCTTTTAATCTATAGGATTATTATGATAAAACTTATTTAATCTGTAAACTTCAGAATCAGCTCTACTACTCCAACTAATAAAAAAGAAAATGGTATATACTGATGATAATACAGTCTGTATCGGCAAACCGTATGCTGCAGAACTTGGAGAGGGACATTAAAATTGAGTTTCTCCCAAATCGGAATGTTGCTTGTATTCATTTGTCTTTTTAAATAAAAATGTGCTTTGTAGAATCACAGAATATTCAAAAATGAAAGTGAAATAAATAACAAAGTTGTGTTTTCACAACTTTACTGCAGTAGTATGAATTTTTCCAATACTAGAAGTGTTAACTTATTTCTGTGTTTCGGTACGAAAAATGGCGAATCTCTCTGAGAATTTTTAATCCTATTGTGAACGCTACAATTCGATTTAGTGCTTTTTGAATTCTGAAAAATCTGCAAACGCGTTACTGATGAAATCATATTATTAGAAAATGTTTTTTATTTTTCAAAGTTAACATTTCTTCGAAAGCGCAGAATTTGCGCATCAATAACTCTGCTTAGCAAATCTTTGAAACCACGAGAAAAAAAATTCACTCGAGGTTTCCGAAGTTATAACATCAATACCACCATATGGATTGACAAAAATTTAGAAAACAAATGTATTTTGGTTTGAGTGTCCTTTTCAAAAAATAATCTCTGTTGAGCTGTTAATTATTATCGAAACTGTAAAGAAAAATGAATTCAAATTATAAGTGAGCCAAATAAAAGACATTTTTGAGGAATATTCGAAGTTGAAGATTATTTAAACATTTGCTACAAACTGCAAGAAATAAGTTTCTATAAAAAGACAATTAAATTTTGAAATAACAATTGTAAAAGAATATATTGTCAAAAATATATAATTAAATGAATGAGTACGGGATTAATACTAGTAATTAAATTTTTGTTTCCATAAAAAGTGATTAAATGAAATAAAATTGATAATAAGTAAATAAGAAAAGTTTTTTTGTTAATAACTGTAATTTCGAAAAAGTCCTTAAATCAAAAGAAAAAAAATATTTCTTCTTTCCCCTGATAGTCACTCTTCGTTTTATGGACCATTTTATGAGGCAATTTCAGACAAAAGCATAAACATTTTATTATTTTCTTTATAGTCTATCTGCTTCATTCTTTTTTTCTTCTTGATCTTAAAGTAAAAAAAAAAGACATTTTAAATTATAGAATCTTTAAACTTCACGCCAACTAATAGTTTTGCTTCAGAATAAACTAAAATCTTACATCTAAACAGAACGAAATATATAAAAAAATATTTTTAAAAAGTGCATATCATAAATTAGAAATGAATATAATTCAATTCTATGCCTTTTGAAAACTATCACAACGATGAAAATTAATACTGAATGAAACCTTGAATGTTTATAAAATCTAAGTCACTACTAAGTGACTGCCTCTTTCAATTGGTTATAATATAAGAATTTCAGAGCATTGAATGGAATGCACAGAATTGTGTTTTAAATATATTATTAACGTGGCCAACAGGAATTTTTATACAGTTTAAATTCTTTTTAAATTCCTTTTTGAAATCAACTGTAAATTGTCTTAAACCCCTTTTTATCCGAAAAGGACTATCGACAAATAATGAGAATTATCAATGAATACCATTCGAAACCAAAAAATGATAATGAGTTCCTGATACTCCTAATATCATATAAACTCGTTTAATTTTTATCTCTATTTCTAAAAAATTATTTATTTTACATATTTTAAGCTGTTTAGCACTTAAATTTTTATCAATAAACAGCTTAAAATATTACAGGTTTTAAAAGAAATGAGCTAACTGCAGTGTGATTATTTCATTCTACATTTTTAATGACTTCTAAAAATTGCAGTGGTTAGGATATTTCAAAATAATAGTTAAAAATTGTCTTTAATTGAGAGACGTATTTGTTTGTGAGATTTATGTGATGATTTAGCTTTAAAATTTAAATATATTTAACTTTCTTGATTGTTAATTATTCTTCAAAAATACTTGTTTTTAATGTAAATTCTAAATATATTTATATTCTAAGAATTTTCAGTATGACTAAGGATTTTCTAAAGCTAAGTATTTTTAGTAAGAATGAAAATAATTTTCATGAAATGTTTAAGTATTGTTTAAACAAAGTAAATATAGTTGCATTCTTTTTATTCAATAAGTGAATAACAAAATTACACCTTGTTTCGATTTAACTCTAACTTAGCAAATCTTGCAATGTATAAATTCTTCTTTCTCAATAACAGTTATTTAATTCTGTTTGAACAAACATGATATCTAAAAGAAAATACCTTTTAAGAAATTAATATTAATCCTAAATTTTAGCTTAATATATAAAAGCATTTCAAATCAATTAAAAATAGAAACAGGTAAACACCATTTCGAAGTGAAAAATATTTTCAACTTTATTCCAAATTTTATCAAGACTTTTTTCAGTCTTATTGTTTTGTTTTAAAATCGTTTATTTCAAAAAACTTGTAAAATGAAATAAAAAGAAGCCTAAATCATTTAAATATAAATTATAAATAGTTGAAAGTTAATTTAAACGCAAATACATTAGTGCACTTATTAGTCGAACCTTTACTAGAAAAAGTACAAGAATATTTTCTCATTATTTTCAGACTCAAGAGGACATTAAGAAGCGTCAAACTCTCTTAGAAAGTTCCTTTAATTTTAGAAAATTAATAAAGGAGCGAATTTTTTTCCTTGGTCATAAAGTGGTTATTTTTTTTAGTTCCACTTGATAATTGTGCAGTTTCTGATGTGCATAATTATAGTTAATCTATCTCCAGCCAGTTATTACGAACGTTCAGGAGTTTTCGAAAATGATCTTCAACAAATTTAGGAAATATAGAGAAAATTGTAAAGAACTTTGCTCGTTCTCTAGTTAAGGAATGAATATTAAAGACTTTGAATATTAAAAACCAAGCTTATTAGAGCAAAGTTCAAAGGGGTAAAGGAAATTTCAATCAATTTATTGAATATCCTGAATTACACATGGTTATTCCTTTTTAATGAGTGGCTAATAAGGAGTTTAATTAATCAAAAATATTTGAGATAGTTCTAAATTCTATTGGTTTAATTATATAAACAAAAACACCAAATGATTAAATTATATTTGGTTTGAATTTAAGAATTACATTTTCAGTAAAGTAAAAAGTTTTAAAAATTGAGTTTTAAAATTTTTTATAAACGATTTAAAGTATATGAATTCGTTTAAATATTTAAATGTAATGGATGGGAAAATACTGAAATATTCTAAATTATTATTGTTATTGATGTTTTTGGTACTTTTTCTAGTACACTGACTATCAGGGCTAAATTATTATTATAAGAATCTTTTCACAGAAAACTCTTTTCCCCTTTTCTTTAACAATCACATAATTCATAATGATTAAAATATACTAATAAAAATGCGTGGGAACTAAGATTAAATTTATAAGTTCTTAAAAGGCCTAAATGTATGAATAATAAAATGCATGATCAAAAATAAACTAATAGAAAAAAAATTATTAAGTTAGTAAATAACAAAAAAAAATCTTCCATAAATACTAATAATAATTATCTAAAATTTCCTTTAATCAAAGCTACTGCAATATATGAAACATATAGTTGATATCAACAATCTGATATGATTATGCCAAGAAATTAAGTTAAAAAATTATAAAATGACAGAATAACTATGAAAATGATTTAATTGTAAGAAAACTTTCATAAAAAATCTCGTTTTTAGAAAATAATTTTGAACTTCAGCTGCGAGATTACCAAATATTAGAAGATTTTTAACGAAAACTTCAATCGATTTTCACATGATAAAAGGTAACACAAGTTCAATAAAATAAACTGTAAAATTTTATTTAATACAATCACCTCTAAAGAGGACTTACTTTTTATCGTATTTGTAATTAATGATATGTTTCTATGATTAAATGCTAATGAACGATTCCAATTATCGGTGACCATTTCAAGGAGAGAGAAGAATTAGATCATCGGAAGACTTCTAATTGAACACGATAATGGACGGGTTCGAAGAAGTAACAAATAGCTGCAATAAATAACAGTTTTTCATCTATTCTGGCAGAACGAATTAGGAGATCAACAAAAGATAGGAATGTGCTGCACCTACAACGCATTCTTTGCTTATGTCTTCAAATAAGAAGAAAAAAAAAGGAAAACAAATGCTATGAAAAGGTCACACATAAGTTCTCCTTGAATTTAGTTGCTATGAAAAGGTCACACATGAGTTCTCTTTGAATTTAGTTGTTACGAAAATCACCTTAAAATTTTATAAAACCTGTATATATTATATAAAATTCCAGGTTTGGTTCCAAATACCAATCCGCTAAAATTTATTTAACTTGTTGTTAACTTTTATTTTTGTCTTGCTTCTAAGTTAAACAAATAAGAGATCGAAAAGCGGAACAAAAGCAGACAATAATGATAAGTAAATAAAATTTAGCTTAGCAATGAATTTTTCTTTTAAATATAAAGCGCGTATTTAATATTTCCTTATAAACTTCCTATTTGTTCAAATCATTTTAAATTTCATCTTAACTTCATTTAAAGGATATTATTATTATTCTTTTGCTGTGCTTATTTTTATGATCGATTGTGAAATATTTATTTTCTAATGTTATCTTTTCCTTTTTTGGAGTTTTAATCTTTTTTGTGTTAATTATTTATTTGTTAAGGATTTTCTACTTAGGAATATTAAATATAAAAATCATATGATTGAAACTATATGCTCTGGGTGTTCTGCTGTCATTTATATTCAGAAATGATATTCTGTTTATTATAATCAACCTAAATTATTTAAAATTCAATGGGTTTATAAACATTATATTTTTATATGCCTATGTGTTTGACAAAATGTTATCATGATAATTCAAATATTCAAAAACAGTAAAGGCTTAATATAAGATTAAATTTTGCCACGAAATTTTCAAAAAGTTATTTTTCCGAAATGCTACTCAAAGTAGTTTTCCACAAGGCAATAAAGTGTCATTTAAGTGAGTTCATTTAATGTACACGTATCCATTCCTGAAAAATTACAACTTCATTTCAAATTACTTGTACTTGATTTCACGATTCTACTTTTAGGCCTAGAAAGGTTTGCCAATTTTAGTACATTCATTCTCATTTCTTCTCTGCACCACTGAAATATTAAATGTATTTATTTGTTTGAATTATTACCACAGTAAAAACATTTTTTCTTCTTCTAAGATATGTGATATCCAGGAGATAAAGGAATGACAGCCAGAATGGTGCATGGTGAGAGATAAAATCGAGAATTATATAAAAATATCGTTTTCTTTTTTAAATATATATTTTTAATTATTACAATTACGATGAAGTACCGACTTTCTGCCACAGAGGTAGAGTGTCTTCCTCGTGTTCTGGTGACTCCCGGTTCGGGCATGGTTGTTCTTCTGTGTGATATCTGTGAGATATGCTGCCCTGTAAAAAGAGGCTGTGCGAATAAATGAGATGAGAGAGTACCTAAGTCGTACTCTTGGCCCTAGTTGGCGCTACTTAAAAAAAGAAGAAAAAAATATCCCCGCTTTTTTCGGCTTAAATCTGCTGCTGTATCAGCCGGGGTCTTTTCCAGGCAAGTGTCATTAGTAACAACAACGATGAAAATCACAAATGAAAGAATCAACAAGGGTATATATTTAATTTAAAGTATGCCAGTGAATAATGTATGAATGTTTCTTTGTTAAAAATGGCGAATTACTTTGCGCGAAAGGTAAAATTAATTTTGAACAAAGATTTATCATGACGTGCAGATATTCGAAATAATGTCAGAGGAGAATTCTCCAATTATTTATTGTATGCATTAATTTCATGAACTATTTTCTTAATTTAATTTATTCAGTGTTTGAAAATACATGTAAGTGAATTGTTGCACTAATGGTCTTGGAAAAACAAGTCTGACAAAATAATTGGTTAATGATAAATGTTTATTTGCTTTTTCTTTAATTAAACTTGATATATTTCTCAGTATCTCAAATATAATTGAACAACCCAAAATTAGTACATTTTGTAAACGTTGCGCATCCTACAGCTTTAATTGCCTAACTATTTCATGATTAGTGAAGTTTGTAGCTACAAAAATTATTTACAAGAAATTGAATGCTCTGATTTCTAAAAAAATGATTCCACACATAATGGGTGCTTAAAATTTCACGTGTTCAAAAAATATATTCTGAGAGTAATAAAAGTTTCTCAATAAATTAATAAACATTTATTTTAAGAACCAGATGAAATCCAGATTAAAGAATTCTTTTACTGGATCTCTTCTTCATAGAAGGTTATTGTATCAATATTTAAAATAGAAATGTTTTATAAATAATAATAATAATATAAATGATATTGTTTTATAAATAATAATAATAATAATAAAAATGATATTGTTTTATAAATAATAATAATAATATAAATAATAAGGTTTTATAAATAATATTGATTATAATATAAATAATAATGCTTTATAAATAATAATGATAATAATATATATAATAATGTTTTGTAAATAATAATAATAATATAAATACTAATAGAAATGTTTTTATAAAGTCGAAAATATACCGTTAATCAAAACCCCGGGTATGGAGTTTCAAATTTAGTAATATCAAAAAATGAATGTAGTAATTCAGAAGAATAATTTAATTCATACTACATACTAAGAATATAGTTTTTATATACAATCTTTATACGAGAATTCTTAACGAATGCAACATCCCCTTTGCGCCTAGTTCGCAATGCAGCCAATTCATTATGATTCTCCCGACGTAACACCGTCCGTAATTATGAGTATCTGATGAGATTTCTACGGTTACTATGGCAGAAAGCAGGAACCTTAGCACTTCAGACAGAAGTTCATTGCACATAATGGAACATCACATAATTAAACGCCACGGAGCTGCATCCGAATTTCCTATTCTTCAAAGGTTCTGAATAGTTAATAAAGGCATCTAACAGGTTTATATTACAGGCGTTCATTATTATATATGAAGGCCTGTAAATGGAATCGGTTTCTAATCAGAAATGCAATTTTACTAAATGATATAGTTTGACAGTTTATCTAAATGTATATGAAAATTTTTAAAGATATGACAGATCACATCAAAAATGCAGTTGATCTGATCGAAATTAAGCTTATTTCTTAAGTTTGTGATGTTTGAAATTAGTTGAGTTTCTATTTAAAAATATAATAAGAGACAAGGGAAACTTCTATTTAAATAAATACAAGTTCTATTTTTAAAATTCTGCTTAATGATATTAAGTTTGAAGTTATGAGTCTTTTTTTGGTTAGAGACTAAATTTTGTAATTTTTGCTGAATATTATTTTTTCTATTTATTCTTTCAAGAGTTTTTACTGATATTTTTGTATTACTTAGTAAATTTGATATATAGAAGCCAAAAAATTTAAGCGAGCTAATATAATTCTCCGTGATATTAATTCAAATTAAATTGAGAAAAATTGTCAGGCATTGTAAATAGATGATTAGTAGTAGATATTATTTTACTTTTCTTTCTTTCTTTTTTTATTTATTACATCTTTAACTTCTAACTTTTTTGCTGAGCATCAATGAAATTGTTCATATGAAATTTGATAAAATAAAAGAATGACGATTCATGAAAACGGCATTTGCAATTCAACTCTAAACAATTTTATATTACACAATATGTTTATAATTAGTGTATCAAAATTGAGTTTCGGTAACTTTAGAAAGTATTAAAAAGTCAAAATCATTTCAAAATTGTCTAAAAGTCTTAATGTGTTTCATAAAATATTCTCTTTGGAACTATTCTAAGAGTAATCTAATGTTATGACATAATCCCATTAAATAAACACATTTCAATGTTTCATATATAGAAAATAAAATTCACAATCATTATTCCCAATTTTTGTTCTGAGAACCGCCTGTCTTTTATAATATTTGAAAAATGATATTTCATAGAGATAATTAATTTTGAAGTATTGAATAATAAGCTACCAAAAGTATAATTTAATATACTTATTGCTATCATTTAATTAAAACAGACTATAAATTTCTGTTACATTGTTTAAATATGTTCCAAGTTTATGTTTATTTTCTGCATCATATGTGCCATGTGGAACGTGGCAGATGTGTTATGATACATACATAAAAAAGTTACAGTAATGCTTCAGGGCCATTGAAAGCATTAAAAAAGATATACATTATATATAATACGTGTGAGAAAGTACCTTGGAGAATCGCCATTATTTTCGTCCGACAAACTAATGTATCCGTTACTTATTTAGATTGGAAAACTTAATGGATCCATTTAAGCATAAAGTACATCTTTAAGTAGTTCATAAATTTGTTCCTGGTAAGTATTTAGACGAAAATAACAAAAGCAATCAATACTAGTCAATTTATTTCGGATTGCCATTTTCTTTCCTAGTAGCATCTGTTCCATTCTCATTTTCTATCTTCTAAAATATCCCCATAAGCTATGCAGGAGGACCTGCTGTTTCTATTAGAGTGTTGTTCTTAATTATCTCGCTTCTCACCCTACACGCTCGTGGGTGTGTTTGAGTCAGATCAGAAAATGGGAGATCTCAATATGAATTGGGTGTGGTTCAGACACGGTGTTTGCTTTGTGCAAATCTACTTACTGTACAAAGAAAACTCGACGGACAATAATTTATTGCGTGTCTATGTTTATTGTTGAAGGTTAACATTGCAATTTTCGTATAAAATCATAGTATCGATTATGACATGAATTTCGTAGATGAATAGAATTGCAAGAATAATGTAGCAGCTTGTAGGAAAAACGTCCATTTCTAATAGATCTACGTATTAATTACAATTATAAAACTAGGCACTTTTCCATTATACAGGCGCTAGTGAAAAATCGCCAAAGATATTTGGCGTAATTCTACATTATTTGGTGATTCGCTTTAAAATACATGTAAGAAATTTGGCGAAATTCTACATTATTTGGCGATTTTTCGCTGGTTTGTTTAATTGATTGAACTTGTATAATTGATTATCATAATTCCATGATCATATAGGAAATCAAGAATCTTGATTTATTTTTCTAAATTTTGAAGCAGGATATTTCATCGAAATAATTAAGCATCTAATTATTTAATACAATTTCAAACAAAAATATTAAAATTTGAGATTTAACTAAAAATTTTACTTCTAAGAATGGATTCTTTCATTTTATGCATTGTTGAGTTTATAAAGTCTCTGAAAGAGGAAAGCAACATAGGAAAAATTTCCATAATTTGGTTTAAAAGATTGAGAATTGAAAAAATAAATAAATAAAAGTGTCTTATTTTTCAAGAATATTTTATTTTTCATAAATAAACGAGGCCAGATTTGAATTGAAAGTTTTAATTTTACAGTCACTGAAAATAAGATGAATTCTTCTAATAATAGGTTTAATTAGAATAAAAGAGTTTTAGAGTTTTGCCACAATATATGATATTTAATGCAGTAGTGCTGATTTGTATATAGAATCATAATTAAGAAGAAGACTGTCATAGCAATTTGTGTATAAGTGGGGACGGCGAATTTTATCATTTATTTGAAACTAGGCTGGGCTGGTATTCGACATTTTTACAAATTATTCATAATGAATAGCACGTGATGTTCCAGATTTTTATCTGGATTAGCTTGTTTCATTTTCAACGGAAATCAAATTGTAAAAATCCATTAATCTAATAATGATTTCGTAAAAGCTCATGAAATTCATAAAAATTAATAAATAATAAAGAAATAAATCATTTATCGGTGCAAAAGTATCGACAATAATTTATTACAAAACGTAAAAAAAAATTGATTTTTTTTCTAACTTAAATGCAAAATAGTTTGTGTTTTAAATAAAATAATCGTAGGTGTAATTTTTTTTTAAAAAATGTGATGCTTGCATGTACAGCCATTTTAAGTGCTCTTGATTTAGTATATTTATATTTCGGAGGTTTGGACAAGTACACTGTTTAAGATTTTTTTCAAGCATTTTATGAAAAAAAAAAACGAAATGGACAAAAATATTATTATTTTGAATTTCAAATAATTTCAGTTACTACTTTTACAAATGCCATGTGCTAATTTTGTTCATCAGAAGCCTTTTTTCTTCAACAAGCATTTGATTTAAACCAGTACAAACAAAATTTTAAAAGTTTTAATGAAAATAAAGTTTAATTTTCATGACATTAACTTTGAGCGAACTCTTTATGAAGTAAACGAAAATCATATGGTTAAATAGTTCTGAAATGGTATTTCACATTTTACAAATAATGTTTGCCACAACTCTGAAATGATAAATGTTGAATCTATGGATTTGAATATAAATTACACGTAGAATAGTATGGGAATTAACGAATCAACGAATTTTCGGTACATATGTATTAGACCGTATTCGCCAATGGTTGCCAACGGTTTAGTAACTCATTGGCGACGGATTTAAATTTGGCGATACAGATCAAAGAATTACACCATTGATGGGTCGACATAATTGGCGGTTTAGCAACTCATTGGCGACTTCAATTTTGGCTATAAATGTGGCGGTCTAATGCGTAAGTACCAAATTTTCTTGCCCAATTTAATAACAAAAAAAAACCTTGATTTTTTTGAAATTTTAAACAATAGAGTATATGTAGTAACTAAATAGTAAAAATAATCCACATGAATAATTTGTAAAGGAAATAAATTAATTTTTTTTAAAAAAAAATCCCACTTTTACTTCCTTACAACTTATTTTGTTTTAATTTTTAATATAGGAAATAATATTTAAATATGAAATTTATGTGTATTCTTCAATGAATATTTAAGAATATATAAACCGTTTTAGAGCTTATAATTAAATGAAATGGGCAGATATATAAAGCTACATATTCATGAGTTTCCAGTCATTAAGTGTTTGAGTGTTCAGACAGACAGACACAATGTGATCAAAGTTTTGTCTTACTTAGGGAGGTCTGAAATAGAAATATTCGAAAAAAAATTTCGAGTTCAGATTTTTTGAAGATAAGTCGATAAGGCTTCATGGACACTGAATTTTTAGATAAGTACATTAAAAAAATCTATGAACTATTCATACAGAAACTATTTTAATATAAAAATGTATACATACTATACTTTATTTTGATATATGCTATCTTCTATTATTTTGTATCCGTTTAATTAATTTTTTTATGCCAGAAAAAGATATCAAAAAGTTATAATTATAATTATAAATTATAATTATATCAACTGCTTAGAAATAAATAAGTATTTTGAAATGAAACATACTTTATGATATTTTTTTAAATTCCTGAGAAATTTCAAAATGACTGTTTAAAAATTGTAACAAAAATATTTTGCAGGTCCGTCATCGTCTTTCAACTAAGTTTTAAAAGATTTAGGAAACTTCTGATTTCAAATATTTGCTTGAAATGCGATTTCGGAAAAATGAAATGCAAACAAAAAGAAATTTTTTTCGTAATAATGCAGCTGTTACGATTTTGCTTGTTCTGCAGAAATACTCCTGACTTACCTTGTTACGGAACAAATGTATTGATTTTTCTTGTTTAGGAAAGTAAAGTATTTATAAAGCTTTCTATGGAATGGGGAATAGCTGTTCGAACGAAACAAATGGCACGCTTTGTACAAAATCTCTCGAGAATGTATCAAAAGAATGTAATATATTTTGTGTTTATTTAAAAATAAAAGACAAAACAAACAAAATAAATATACCTTAAAACAGCATGTTTATCTTGGAATAGCAATCTATCTTGAAAATTATATTTTAGAGGAAAATGAATGCAGAGATATCTTCGTTTTTTTTCAGATATTTAGTTCTAGTATATTATTATTTTAGCATATGTATGAAAATTGGTAAAAAATGTGGCATAAATTAATAGGAAGGAAGATAATACACAGTTTGTTAGCAAATATAAGAAAATCTTTTATAAAAAAGATCCTGATCATTTTAATTTTAAAACTATTGAATTGCCCTGAAAGTAAAGTGACAAATAATTTTGATTTTAAATTAAATTTAAATATAAAATGAATTTTCTTCAATGTTTTGGGGACTCAAGTTAGGTTATAACTAACTAAATGTGTATTTTTTATGAAAATTCCGTAAAGTAATCACAAAATATGAATAATGTTAAATTGTTGCCTTTACAGATTATCATTTTTTAGTTTAATAGAAATTACGACAAAAATATATCTATTAATTCATGGGAATTTATATGTTTCTGTTACCGAAGAAAAAAATATTGTTTTAAAAATTGAAAGTCAAAAATAATTAGATGTTGCAGACGTTGTATTTTTGGGAATCGAATTTTAATTGTTATAAGCAGCAGATGGTGTTAATCCTGAAATTTAAATAAGCTTGCAGGGGAATAAAGAATTACTTTAATATTAACTGGCCATGAAAATATATAGAAATAATATTGAAAAAGTTCAGTCTCAATTAATAGTAGCACTGTCAATCTGATATAACATTAAGAGAAACAATATTAGATGTATCAATAAAGAGGTCAGAGTAACAATATTAGATATATCAGTAAGGCTGTAAAAGTAACAATATTTGATATGTCAATAAATATCAATTGAATATCCATATAGCAATGATGAAAATATCAATTGTTCACTATACATTTGGAAATTGAACCTTGGAGGGGTGCAGTGCCAATATGTAATAGCAATGAACTGCCAACGCTTGTTGAAACCAACGAGCTGAGAATTATGAGATAAACATAGAAATTATGCGAATACTATTAAACGACATGACTGAGCAATCACCGAACACTATTCAGTTGATCGACTTTCCGAATTATTATCCTTTGTTCAAGAATTCTTAACAAAATTCTGGAAAAGTGAGCTTCTCTTGAGCTAAATGCGTTAATTTAGCTCAAGAGAGGCTCACAATTTCACGTTTATTAGATGAAAATTATACTTCTTCTCTATTAGTGTAATATCTTCTTTGAAATCTCATAACAAACATATTTGACACATTCTATTCACTAATGGCAGAAGATACCACAAAAATACATTGGATAATTCTTTCGTTAGTAAAATATGTTGTTCCAAATCACAAAACATATTTTAAGGGAATAATGACAGGCGAAGAAAAGTGAATTATGAATTTTCTGCTTTCAATATCTTTTCTATGGTTAGAAGTTGATAATCACCAGAAATATATATCAAACCCATGCATTCATCCAAAGAAAATAACTATAATTAAAATCGTTGCAAACAGCAAGAGTTATGAAACGTCCAGTAAGATACAATACATTGAAAGTTATTATTCATCTTGGAATAATCACCAAAAATGAAGTTTTATTTTATTATGCCAAAGTGAGACATAAAAATGGCAAATGCTAAAATATTTATAATTGGGTATTTTGCATCGTCCATATAATTCAGCCCTTTCGACCACTGCTGACCTTTTTTTCTAAGTATTTGGGCCGTTTTTTGTAGAAAATTTGCTTGATAAAGAATCAAATGTCATAAGCCTCTTTGTGAGGATTCTTTGGTGGAGAACACCATATTTTATGAGTTCTGCATAGGGCTTTAATTATCTCAATAGAAAAGACATAGAACTTATTTTGAAAAACTAACTTCAATTTCCATAAATTTATTGATGGTCAAAGTTTATTTGTATTGTAATGAAACTTGTTCTAACTTGGCGTGGACTAAGTGAATGTTATTAATTGAAAGAAGCAGTTCGCGTCAACCTGTACGCAAATTGCCTGAAAAATGTTCAATTATTACTTTACTTCGATTGTTTCTGATTGATACTTTGTTATTAATATTGATGTTTGTTTATGATAGTTTTCGTTTGTTACATTATGGATTCCAGTCATTTTATCTTATGGATAAAAATAAATGTGAAGTTATATATATATATATATATATATATATATATATATATATATATATAT
>JAOUZG010032859.1:3549616-3562076 GCA_026289955.1 Argiope argentata | reverse complement strand
GAAGAGGACCGATAGAGAAGTTTCGTCATTGTTTCAAGCCGGTTTAAACAAGTAAATGAATTAAATTAATTCAGAGAAATAATGACTTAAAGATAATAATATTCTCGCATTATAACTTGATATTTGCAATAGAAGACTTCATTTTTTGTTTATGATTTTATAAACAAATTCATATATTCGACAAAAAATCTAATTTGTTTAAAAAAATAAAAGATACATCATTTTTTCTTAATAACGGAATAAATATTATATAGACTACCCTGCGGCTATTCAAAAATCGATGCCCAAATTTCTTAATTTATTATTGTTTTAACTCAGATTCTTTGAAGACAATAAATCTCATTTTCCTTTTTCAAATTATTGTATTTGGTTTTCAATGTGGAAATTCATTGTCTGCAAAATGCAAAATAAAACTAATATGCAGAAATAAATGAAACTGTCCTCGATATTTCCGAAATGAAAGGGAACTTCAAATAATCAGAAAAAGAAATAAATGAAATATTTTCTGGATAAAAAAATTGTGAATCATACTTATAATAAATGGTAATTCGAATTTATTCTTTTATTTTCTTACTTCTGCCTTAAGACTCGTATTAAAAGAGAAACAATAATAGCACATATCCTCAAAACTATAAATTACCATTTAATAGGATTTTGAAAAGATAATAAGAGGCGATTAGATATAAGAAATCGATATTTAGATCAATACAAAAATATTGGAGTTTGATTACTCAGAGTCTTGATCATAAACGAAGCGAAACGAATGGAAATTTTATTCGAGATAATGGACGTATCTGCTGTAGTTTGAACATTTATCTTAAAGCAGTATGTCCATCTTGGTATATTTCTTTTCAATCTTGTCAGCAATTCCACCCGTGTGAGGATCAATTCTACATCATTTTATGCCTTTACTGGTGAAATAGGAAATCAGATATTCTATACATTTCAAAGGAAAAATCTGAATATTTCAGAAATATACTAAACATACAACTCCCGAATGACATACCGACAAAATTTTAAGTATTTTATAGTTTACTGTCAAATGTCACATGTCAAAGAATATTATGTAAAATTATTTTCAGGCTGAGAATTAGCCTCATATAATTTATTCTTTTTTAAGGGAATCAAAGTGTTCAAGAGTATTTGTACTACTGTGATATCCTCCTATTTTAAGTGAAAACTTTATCATGATTTCCTTTTCATATTTTGTCTTAATACCATTTGTTATTCCATAGATATCTTAGCTATTATATACAATACCTAGTATGTCCAGTATACTGAAGTGAAAACTTTATTGTGATTTCCTTTTCATATTTTGTTTAAAGACCATTTGTTATTTCATAGAAAGCTTAACTATTATATACAATACCTAGTATGTCCAGTATACTGAACTAACTATCGAATTTCATAAATTACTTAAAAACGATTGGCATTTTAGCGAATGCAGAAAGCTCCACATATTATTGGTCCCATATACAGGGTGTACATAAAGTCCCTATCTATTTTATAGAAGAGGTTAAAATAAAACAAAACTTCAATGGGATATTGTTAAAGGAATATTTTAATGTGCAACTCATGCATTTTCTTCCTTTAATTGCCACAAAAACGGTAAAAACTAAACTAACTTTATTCCACATAAGCACCATCGATATCTCTGCACATCTCAAACCGGTGTGCTGTTTCACGGAAAAGATCTTCCAGCATTCGAGGAGTAATCTGTGTCACTATTTGTGAGATTCGGTTTCTCAAGTCTCGCTAATTTTCAATTTTTTGGCGATACAAGAGATATTTTATGAAGCCCCAAGCGAAAATATTTAGTGGTGTTAAATGTGTGCGCCATCTTCGCAAACTTCACGGGCTAACTCAACACTGTGTTGTGGTGTAGAGGGATATTCAGATCTTTTTTTTATCATTAAGTGAGCTTATTCTGTTGAATTTGTTGAGTAATTCACGAATAGCTTTGTCTTTAGGTCAGGGCCTGTTGAATCGTCTTTGAAATCTGTCTCTAATCACTTTATTTTTGTTTCCCCGGATGCAGAGTTTTACAACCAGGATAAGTTCTTCTATATTCATCATTATTCTGTATCTGCTATATAAAGGTTTTCCAACCATTAAATCTCAAAAATAGATATGAACTTTTATGTACATATTGTATATTTAATTTGCTTTATTTCATATTTGTAAAGAAGAATATTGTAAAAAATTTCTGATCTACGTCTTAGCTAGATTTTTGAAATTTGCGACAATCGTTTATTTATAATAACAATATTCTACTATAGTGCTTTAAGAACCTAAATATCAGATAATGAATTATTGTAAATACGATATGATATTATGCCAGTGGAGCCATCTAATAGTGCATTTCCGAAAAAAAATTTCAACATTTTACATTATTTATAATATTGTACTATTAACTAATGATTAACATATAAAGTAATTAAGATTTTAAAAAATATATCTGTTTTTTTAGTATTAAAGTAAATTGTGTTTTAAAACTTGTTCCTTAAACTTATTTCTAGCTATATGGTTACAATAGAAATCACCTTTTTTCATCATTTGTAACCCTAGATTTTATATGACGGATATTCATTTTAATAAAACTTGTGTTATAAATATTTTATTATAACAATTTTGCATTAATGTTATGGTTTTGCTTAGTTTTTACATAAAAGATTGATAATTCAAGTGACTACGATAACTGATTAATAGAATATTAAATAATAATGAACTGTTTTACTAATCAGTTAAGAAGTTTTTCCATTTATCATGTTGTCTATTTCTCATGTTACAGAAGGTTAGATTATGGGTCTTAATATCTCAGTTCAAAATTTGTTCTGTGGAATAAATTAGGTTCCAGAGATATACAATTCTAAAATTGAAATACCTTATATATGGGCTCTTTGTTAACAGAAACTGACTCGTTGTTAATTTTATTCTAAATTAAAATTATTATTATAGGGAAACGCCGATATATTAAAGGCCATTGCTTTGCAATATACTTTAAACATGCAAATCAAATTGCATCAGCATTTGCAGTTATTCTGCATTCGTCTCGGATAGTCTTGAATGTTTGAAACTTTAATTGTTCATCAATTTTAACAAATAGCCAGAAAATTTGGATCTAACTCAGTAGATAATAATTCAGTTGTACACAAGATGAATTTGAGGTATAATAACGTTTCGTTATTACCCAGATTTGTAATTATATAATAGTAGAAGGAACCTAGACTGTAGGGGCATGCATGATACATGTTAATATTGGTTCAAATACAGCTTACTCAGATCACAATCGTAGCCTAATGAATATTTATTCAAGGTAACGCAACATACATTTAGATTGGAATAAATGATAACATGAAAATGCTGTTATAAGATTAGGATGAAAATTTACTTTTTAAGTGACCGTTGAAAGTTTTGCTTATTTGAAATTATTTTCATAGCATTTAAAGACAGTAAAACGACATTTTATGGTGCAAACTTCTCTCTATAAACATGACTTTATATTTTTATAGTATAATATATGAGAAAATTCATTTTGTCATATCAAGGGTAAGAAAGATATTTTGAAGATAAAGAAAAATATTCCATGCTAAGTGTTTGGGGAGGTTATGTTCTTAAAAATATATAATAAATTTTTTATGAAAGGTTTGCAAATAAAAGGAGTTTCGTAATTTTGAATTTACCATATTTATATTTTGAAATAATCCATTTCTTCTGAAAGGATTTTGTTAAAATTATAATATACAGTATATTTCTGCTTAGTAATTTACCAAAAGTTGATATAATAAAATACGAAACCTCATATTTTTATGCTCAAAAACGAACGACTTTAGTTTTAAAAATTGAAGTATTATTTTAAAATATTACTATAAATTATAGTATTATTTTAAAGAATTATAAATTAAAATGTTATTTTATCTAAATAGGTAACAATTCATTTAAATATCTGAATACCCATTTGGATTACATACATACTATTTTTATATAAACACGCATATTTATATGAACAAACCTGGATTTAAAAAAAATCAATAAAATGTTCGTTATGTCACTTTTTTGTTCTATTTTTTATGCACTTTTTCTCATTTCGGTGTTTGATATTACTATTCGTCCAGTTAGTGCAAAAAATCTAAAAAGAACATTAGAAAGTAAAATACTGAATCATTATCTGCATGATGCATTATTATTTTATCAAACGTTTACAAAATAGCCTCTTTCATTTTTATATCATTAATAAACGTTTTCTTCCCCAGATTTTAAGATAATAAGTGCTATAATTATTTTATTACGTCGGTGAAACTTCTAATAAACACTATATGTATTCACTTGAGTATCTTAAAATAGCCTTTGATAAAACTAATCTGCCATTAATATTTACCGTAAATATAAGCAATTCTACCAATAGAGTGTTTACCAAAAAATTACCACGTCTTTACTTTTATTTCTAGAATAACACTAACACCTAATTATTTTTGAACAGGTGCAAGTTACGTATATTGTGTGTACACAGGATTCAGGTGATATAACTAGCCTCCAGGAATTGGAAACGGACACGCGAAAGAAATTCAGATCATTATTTTTTTTTTTTCATTTTAGCCTATCCAGCATTGCAAATCAATGCGCACCTTCAGAGAACACGAGGCTCCAAAGAATACGGCAGCGTGCTTTGCGCTTTAACAGAATACCGATAGCGGTTTATAAGCTTACATCAAATATATCATGCTTTGGCTGCTAAGGAAGGCCCAAGAGATATTTTTCTTCTCCAAAAAGTAAAATAAATATATTTCAGTATGCATATTTTTCCGAATAAGCTATATGAAATATGATTTCAAAGATTAAAAAAAATTTTTTTTCAATCATCGATGTTGTAAATTTTCTATTTTGTAGGACAATAAAAATGATTCGACCTTTAAAAGTTCTCATAAAGTTTTATACATTTACATTCAGAGAAATCTGCAATCACTTAAATGAATCGAAGCCCTTGTCTTTTTATACATTAACTTTTCTACCCTTATATAAACTTTGTATTTCAAAAATTTAAAAAAAGTAAAATAATGAATTGTAATAAAATCATTATTAAAACTTTAATTTAAAAATTCAAGTTCTTTATAACAAAAATTATTAAAATTAGTTTTAAAAATTATATAACACGCTATTTAGACATAATAATTAGTTTCATTTCGATAAATTAACTGCTCTTTTAGAAGCAGTAGAAGGGAAATTTGGAAGAGAACTCATCATTTTGAACTGTGATTAAATATAGAGGATAACTTTTGAATGGGCTCATTTCCCCTCCAAAAGTTTTCGCTTTACACGATTTCAATTAGTTACACTAAACTTTATAGCGTTTACAGGACTTTATAATATATAATTTATTTTATAGGATTGTTTTATACTTTCCCTGTAATAACATTTTATTTAAACTCTGGAAAAATTAATAGAATACTAACAGGTAACACTTAAAGTACAAACTCAGAGGATAGTTTGGAAAAGATTAATCAATAGCTTAAACCGATAGTTATGTATTTTTTCCAGTAGAAAGTATAATTCGACTAGATTATTTAAATTAAAAAAGTTTTAAAATATTTAATTTTCTAAATAAGAAATTTTTAAATATAGTTAGATACGATTAACACAGTTAAAATTTTTATAATACTAATATTACCTTACCTTATAAGAACCTTACCTTTTTATTAGTATATTTCAGGTTATAAGTATAAAAATAATATCTTTATAAAATCACTTTTTATGATTATTTTTGTATTGAATATCTAAACCTGATTTCTTCAGTGTCCTTTTTCCAAAATCGTACTTGTAATAAAATTCTAAAATATAATCAAGTTTTATTAAAATTTTCAAATGCATTATTTGAAATTTTAGTTTTACTTGAAATTCAATTTGAAATGTTAAGATTAAATATCTTTTTCTCTCTCTACAATTGCTGCGATTCTCTTTTTATTTTAATCTTGAATAAATACATCAACCAACATTTTTTGTCAAATAATGCCGTTTGCGGTTTTGCGTAATATTATTTTGATGTAGAATCACATGTTTTGCACCCATCGTCCTCGTAAAAGTTTCAATATTGCACTACTATATAGCATATTGAATGAATCCAACGAAACGATATTTTTATACAAGTATATTTTCACAATTACATACTTGCTATCAGATATTATACTATAGATGTATTTGAACACAATTTAACATGACTTTTAGTGCGATCCATTTTTTCAAACCAACCTACCAACAAAAATAATTCTGAAAAATCCTAAAATATTCTGAGCATAAATATATTAATGAAATTATGTACAAAATTACTTGATTTTGATTGAATTTCTATTTTTTATTATTTAAATATTATGGTATATAATAGGTCACTAAAATTGTATAATATAACAGTATTAAAAATTATAATATTAGATAATTTGGTATTTTAATTTTGAAGGATCACTTGTGCTGCTTTTCTCTCTGGAATGAAAGTATAATTTTTTATAAATTTGTTGTTGTTGCTACTTATTGCACTTTGCAATCTCTCTGACAGATTTGTCAACGATTTAAGCCGAATGAGCGTCTCTTTTTTTCAGTAGCTCCAACCAGGGTTAGGAAAGAGTAACTCACACTTCACAACCATTTTTAAAGAGCTGAATTCATTCATTCATTCACAGACCGTAATTTAGATTCGGAACAGAGAAAGATCACCTCTGAACCAATATCCCCAGTGATAAGCTCTCGACATGGGGAACTTTGTGATCACGACAGATTTATACGTGCACCAAACACCATACATACACGGAGAGTCTTTAGCTGATCAGATTCGAACTTTCAAGCCAAGGGAGTTGAGCGTGTGTGTATGTGTGAAATTTGAATAATATTTTATAAAAATACATATGAAAATAAATTTCCAAATGTCTCCATATAATATCCCCATTCAATACATATTATGGGAAGATAAAAATACACTACTCAGAAAGTTTTGTCTACAGTTTTAATTGAAAGGAATTTCATGTCAACTTCAATTTCGAAACACATCGATATTCCAAAGCTTTTTTAAATCTGAAACAAAACTCCATTGCTTAATATATCACGGAAGAAATGTCTTTCAAAATTTATTCAGCATTTGAAAAACAAAGAAAAAATTATGAAAGGCCAGAATTTTTGCATTCTTATATCATATTATAAGTGGAATAAATCAATCTTGATATGTTTACAGATACACAATTCTATTGTACACTAAAACCTTTTAATTGGATATTAATGGTACAGATGGAATTTCATACAAAACAGGATTACTTTTTATAAAAGAGAAAGAAATCAATACGCAATCAAAATAGTTAAGCTTTTGATATTTTGTTGAAATCAATTTTTTAAAGAAGGTTTAAACGTAAAATTTCATTAAAAAATCTTTACATACTTTTAGCTTTATTTTTGAAGCGAGTACTTAAAACAATGTGCATACTATAATATTCATTTAAGAAAAATTGCCGAAGCAACATAGTATCTATCCTACTTTCAATATAAAGAATTAATTAGTCAGTGCATATCAGTTCTATCTAAATCACTTGTGAGTTTTTTTATTCAGTCCCTGTTAAAAATTCAATAGTGGAGGTAAACGGAGAGGACGAGAAAAATGGCATTGCCGTTTTTAAATGTAGAAATCAAAGAAAAAAATGGTTAAACTCATCTTGAAAACAATCAAGGAGAACTACATAACATGTGTTTGTCCATCTGGAATTTGATTTAAAGAGTTTATGGTTCGTTACATTTTTACAGGTAAGCTGATAATCAGAGATTAAATAATTAGTAAACCAATTAAATAATAAATCAATTTGCAAGCAAATGTGGTGAGCGTGTATCTAAGTCGTACTCTTGCTGTAATTGGCGTTACTTTAAAAACAAGAGACGTTCATTTCGGCTTAAATCTGCTGATGTATCAGCAAGGTGCTTGTCCAATATGGCGAGTACCGTAAGTAACAACAGCAACAACTTATGGGATTTGCTATGGACTAACTCCGCTGATACATCATTAGATTTTAAGCCTAAGGTATGCGTCTTTTGTTTCAAATAGAGCCAACTTTGGCCAAGATTATGACTTTTAGCTATACACTCATCACAGTCGCTTGCCCAGACCCATTTTGCAGGGGAGCACAGTCACAAATCTCTCATATAGCACACAAAAGAAAAAGCATGCCCGAACCAGGACTCCCAGAACACGAGGAAGACGCGCTACCTCTGTGCCAAAAAGTTGGAATTTATGGATTCTAAATTAATAAATGTATTTATTAAGAAGTAATACATTAATTAATTAAAGAATTAAAGAAAATGATTAAATACATTAATTCCTCATTAAATTCAAACATTCAAGCAACATTTTTCTTTATTTACTAATACCCTTATTTGCAATACTAGCATTTAAAAATAATCTTAGAAAGGCCGAATATTAAAATAAGTAAGTTTAATTATCTTAGAAACAATTATCTTTGGAAGTTAATGTTTGAAGTTCATTGCTACAAGAAATATTAAAGTTCTGTCTTTTTTTTCCTAATTTTTTTATATAAGACTTAATAGTTTCCAAAATATTTTGCTATAGTTTTGTTTGAAATGCATCGCAGGTTGGAAGACCCTACAATAAACTATTATAAGTTAAACTTAGCCAAATATAATCTACTATATCTTGTATTCAAACAGACAGTAATTCATTAATCTTACTTTCTTGCATACAGACATTTCAGTCCCAAAACTAAAAACTGCATTAAAATTTCTTTTATATTTCTTCTCAAAAACTAGGAAAAAAAAATTGGTTTCAGAAATACAATATAAGATATCTTTCTTCTTAAGTTCAATGACCATAAAGAATGAATAATACTAGCTATTTTACCATCAAAATAAAGATTTTTCTTTTCTATTTTTGGATTAGAACAACAAGGAATTGATAGGAAATGCTTTAAACTCTGACATATCTATAAACCATTCGTCATTGATTATAAAATTACATGACTCACAACATTAATTTTCTCTGGTAACAATTTTTTTGAAATAAAACAAAGATCACGTAATTAAATCACTGACCAATCTGGTATTGTAAATTGATGTCTGGTTTGGAAAATCAAAATTCCTTTTTTTCTAATATTGTATTTTCATCATAATTTGTTCAAGTCTATTTTGATTTTTGTATGATTATTTATTCTTTGAAACAGTTTTATTTGACATTCCTTTAAACTTTATCTATTTTCATTTGTATAACAATGAATAATTATTTTTTATTTGTATTCCATTATATTGTTTGTTATATTTCATTAGTATAAATGGGCTTAAAACGTTTGCTGAAGCATATCAGTTCATTCTAAATAATTCAATTAGTTTAAATGAATGTAAATTTAATCTTTAAAGAATAAAAAGTAATTTAAGAAACGCGCCACAATTTTTGTATTAAGAAATAATGGATTGAGTAGGAACATTTTTTATCACAAATTTTTAACATCATTAATTTGTTTCTTATGTATCTATTACGTATAACCATAAATCTACCCTATTACTAATTCAGAAACTATTAAGGCTTCAAAAATAAACTAAATAATAAAAAAATAATTATTAATTTCTTCTGAATTTGAAGATAGACATATCAATCTCGAAGCAAGTGAGCTGTTGAAAATAAAACTGAATACTTACAATATTAGATATGTTTATCTAAATAAGAAAATGTGCTCGATCACATATTTTTGAATGCTAGAATTCAGGAATATAGTTCAAAAAAATGGATTGAACTATACTTTCAGGAATTTTGATTTATTAATAACCTCCATACTTTAGTATAAATGGGTATTATCATTAAGAATTCAACCATTAAACAGTTTCCTGAATAATCAAAAAATTTATATACTTATGAATAAAAGTTAGAAATTTAGAATTTAAATAATTAATTTTAAGATTATGGAAATTCATATTAGGAATAACACACTTTTGTTAATATTAGAAATCTAGATGCAGAAATAAAAATTTCAGGTTTGAATTTATTAATATTTTAGCTCAAATATTTTCATATGCATATGTATGAAAAAATTATTTATTATGTCATAAAATATAATATAAATAATTTAAATTACCAGACTGAAAGCTAATTAATTACTTAAGAACTGCTTCTATAACTATACTTTTTTGAGATTTTATAATTATCAAACAACAATTCTTGAAATTTCGGATGTCAAGTATTTTAAATGTCATGGAATCTATTTCAGTTATTTTTAATCCACAATTTTAAAATATTATAAGGAATAAAATGTTGATAACAGTTTTTTTAAATGCATATTCATTAGAAAAATTCTAAAATGTTGACCTGGTTTAAAGAACATGAAAGCTCCATAACGATATGAATTTGCTTTAAAATATTTGTGACTATTTAATAAAAAATAATCTTGCAACGAAAGGGAAAAAGTGCCTTTTTTACTAAACAGAATCTCCTAGCCCTTATAAATTTGATTTAATACTCTTATTCAAGACAGGTTTGAAATATTATTCCGATTTTTTCAGGAATTAATTTGATGTTATTTGTCTTTGCAATGGGATAATAAATTGAATTTTAAAAATTATGAAAGGGACAAACCAGTTGATTTAAATGTTAAATAACCTATTCTTGTTTGCATAAGGAAAGCTTGCATAAATGACTTTTTTATGTCCTTATTATTCTTAATTATTAGTAAGGAAATTTAAACGAAAATTATCTAAGATTTTCCTCCTTCAGCTTGAATATAAAAATGGCGTCAGAAATGTTTGTTTTCTTTGATTACTATGCAAACTGAATATTTTTGAAACCGAAAGAAATTAATATTCATGAGATAATTATTGGGATTGAAAAAAGTACTGAATCAGTTAATTAAGATGTGTTTTAAATTGAAGGAGCAAAATAAATGGGAACTTATTAATCGTTGATGACTTTTTTCATTGCTATGAATATGCTATGGGAAATTAACATTTAAAAATATGGTTTGTAGTTTTTTTCGACTTTACTCTGGAAAAAGTAAACGTTTGTTGCATATTTGTAATTAAATCATATTTTTTTATTTGCCCTTGACATTTTGGTCTGTAAGTATTTATGAGCAACATACAATAAACACATTTATCATTTCTAATTAAAATGTCATTTAAATTTAAAATTTTAAGAATTTAAGTAAACTATTGTGCTTTAATTTATTTTTCATTTTTCTTAATACGAACGCTTTTGTGTTACTTTTAAATTTCTTTATTTCCTTTGAAGTGGTGCTTTCTTTTCTAATATTGAAGATTAGTTATTTATAACAGTTTCTGTTCATAATGCATTCTTTTCTAATATTGAAGTTTAGTTATTTATAAACAGTTTTTGTTCATAAATAAATAACATTGCATCTGAGAGTAATACTCTAACGTGTTACAAACGAGGTTTAATTTTTATTTAAAAAAGGAGCAAAAACATGTTTGTTGATCACAGCAAGTAGGAAATTTGGTTTATAAACCTTAATTTTTCTACTCAAATAAACGTATTTTTGTAAAGCCTCCCATAACTGAGCAGCTTTCAAGTAATGAGGATGATGAATGTGTAAATAATTTCTAACCCTTCTCCAATTAGAGAAATTTTGCACCGACAATCATCTCTTATATCATTTTAACTAATGAAGCAGTACTTTGAAATAATAGATTTTCTATTAGGATATGGTTCTTCAATCAGGAAGACGAGACATAGACTTTTGTAGAAGATCAGATTTCATAAACACTTTGAATTTACGATACAATTTCATTTTATTTATTATGATATTCTTACCTATGTTACCTGATTGATGGTAAAAAATGTTTTCCTTTTCGCGCACACACACACACACACACACACACACACACACACACACACACACACACACACACACACACACACACACACACACACACACACACACACACACACAGACACACACACACACACACACACACACACACACACACACACACACACACACACACACACACACACACACACACACACACACACACACACACGCACACACACACACACACACACACACACACACACACACACACACACACACACACACACTGTAATTATTATAGGTCCCTGAAATGTTCATTTTATGTGTATTTTATAATATATCACACCTTATTCGAAGAGAAATTTCTGCAAAAGTATGAAATATCTCTTGAAAGGAATTTTAGTCAAATCTTAGGAAATTAAAATTGAAGCATACCAGACGAATTCAATTAATAATATTTTTTAAAGCAATTTAATCAATTCATTAATTGACTTTTAAGAATTTTCTCTATAATAACTATCTTTAACATTATTCGCGAATTTCATTTAAGTTAGTTAAATTTTAATAATATATCTAAATTATTCGGGAAATTTACTTACCTCTTTGCATTTTTAAAAATAGTTTTTGGAGAAAAATAAATAGAATAAATATTTATTTTGTAATGCACA
>JAOUZG010032859.1:3473593-3549606 GCA_026289955.1 Argiope argentata | reverse complement strand
TTGTAATGCACATGTCTGATTTAATAAAATATTTCCCTCATTTTTCTTGAATCTAGATTCATATTGGCTAGTATAGTCAAATTAATATCGATGTATTTAAGTTAGTTTGATTGTGCAACTGAACATTTATGAAGAAAATTTCTATCCTCATTTCTTGTAAAAATAAATACATAATAATAACTTGAAATCACATGTCCGAAGACGTGACTTTAATTAGCTAAGAAGAATTTTAATATTCGAACTCGTTTCGAAAATCCAAGATATTTGCATTTATTTTATGCGCTTCCAGGAAATTTGTGCAACATTTTCCCGCTTCTGATTTTGGATTTTGTTACTTCAGGTTTAAAATATAATCTTCTTTTCGCAAAACTTTTATTGAACAAAATGATAGACTGGCTTAATTTTAAAATTTCTATTCCTTGATAAACAGAATCTAAACTAATTCTTTCTAAATTCAATTTGAACGAAGGACTTCATTTACAATTGTGTTTTCCATGTAGCATTGCTTTTGATTTTACGAAATTTAGAAGTTTCTAGCAATATATATAATTCTTAAAATTTGACTTAATTTACTCTTTATATTAAGATCTTGTAATCTAATAACTTAATGTTGAGTTAGTCCATAAGTTTTAGAAAGTAAAGAAAAAGTATTTAATAAAAATAATAAAAGAAAATAATTAAACGTGAATAACGTAAAACGTAAATAACGAAAGTAATCAACACAATTAAATATTAATATAATATATTATGTTTTGTTTAGTCTTGTTCACAGAATAATCTAAGATTTTATTTCCAATTAAACGAATAAAATACTGAAGAAATATTTATTTGAAATGTCATTTACTTTTAAATCAACATTTGTTAGAAAATAGTTTCTTTTAAATAAAATTAAAGTAAAAATGAAGGATGCTTTTCCAACTGCACAATTGAAGAGGGTCATTTTTTTCACTTTCCCAGCCATTGATATTCATACATCAAATAATAAGCAATCAAATATTCCAAGTTAGTAACGGTAGTTTTTATTGTTTCATCAGAAAATTTATCGTGGAATGAAAAAGTGTATTGTAATCGAATGAAATGCCGATTAATGTCCGAATCTTGAAATATTAAAAAATAGTTGGCATTGAAAAGAAATGAATAAATTAATTTTAAAACTTTTGAAGAATTTTCAATTTTTACTTTCATTGTGTTAGAGAGTTGTCTCCTATTTATAAATAATGTATATAAGTTACAGTAAAGAGAAAATAGTAAAAATATAGCGAAATATATTACTAAAACCATATTATTTAATTTATTATTGCCAATGATTTTACAATATTTATCACTTTTTTGTTTTCCCCTCTTCACCCCCTCTTTTCCTTAACAAATATCCTTCAATGTATCTTGAAAAATGTCCCATACTGAAAATAAGAAAATCTGATCAAACTCTTTTTAAAAGAAAAAGAAATCCTGACGACGTTTGACTTAAAATATATTACAAGAAGTAAATAACATTTCAAACAAGTATTCAATACATACACCCAATTCATTCTTCAGTATAATTATTATTTTCTAATTTATATAAATATTATTCCAGCGTTATACCATAAGATCTTCAAAATATTGAAATGAAGAATTCATTTTTCATAAAAATTACTTTCTTCAATGTGCAAACGAAGTTTTTATGTCCTTTATTTAATTAATTTTATGAAATAAATTTTGTTTTCTCTTTGTAGTATCTTAAATCTGAGTTAAACTATTAATCGTTTTACATAACCTGCGTTTCAGAAATTTATATTCTTACGATACTATATATATGCATATATAGTAAAAGACAAAAAGTTACCAAACAATCTAAGAAAATTACTTCAGCTTGAATGGGAAACACAGCTACTTGGGTCAATCAGAAAAGCAGTGGAGCACGAAAAAGAAGCTTTAGTCAGAATCTTAAGCTAGGAAAATAGCTTTAGCTGCAAAAATATCGAATGGTTACACAATGAGAATAATTATTAATTTATTAAAATGGAAAATCGAAATCAATTTCTTCCAGCATAAAATGTTGTATGTGTTAAAATGAAAATAATTTAGAATTTATAAATGTAATGATTTGTGATCTCAACTAATATAATTGATTCTATGTTATTATTTGGTTAATTAATCATGTTGGATCTTGAAATCGGTCTGGTGATATTTTCTAAGGATTTCTTGGAGCCTTTTTATCAACAAGAAATAGAAATCAAAATGTACATCGTTCAGGTCTTCAGACTTCTAAGAGATGATTGTGAGGCTAATTAAAGAAGTAATGTAGCGGATTAGCTTATTTTGGAACTTACTTATTAAACCGTCCAATTTTATAGCCAAACTTAAAGTCAATATGGCAATCCGGCAATGGTGTAAAAAATATTAATGCTCTGTTATCTAAGGTAAAAAAATGTTATCATAGGGGAAAAATCAGGATGCAAATGTTAATGTTTACTACATAGGATGATGCTTATACTTACAGTTTGCAAAAGATCAAATGGTACTTACGTATTATACCGTCCAACTTTATCGCCAAATTTTCTGTAATCGCTAATGCATTGCTGAACCACCAATTATGGCAATTTGGGAATGGCGTAATCCGTTGAACTTTATCACCAAATTTAAAACCGTCGCCAATGTGTTACTAAACCATTGACAATCGTTGGCGAAGACGGACTAATACGTATGTACCCTTATTTTATATGCTTTATACTTCCATAGTGCATAAATTAATTATTATATATGGACCGAAAAAGTAAATTTCTGTACATTTTATTTAGAAAAATTATGTATCTAATGAAAAGAATTACTAAAAGGATTTTCTCAACATTTAAATAAGCTAAGTTTAGCCACCAAATTAAATTTGTGAAGCTTTAGAAATTTTGCACTCTCATTTTCCTATAATCAATCAAATTAAAAAACAGTAACACACGGATAATTTCGCAGATATTTGTTACTTTATATACTTTGATTTATTAGAATTCAATAAAAATAATTTAAAGAATTCTAGATCCATTTCTCAATACGTCTGAAATTAAAAACAATGAATTTTAAAGTAAAGAGGAATTTAATGGTTATCAAACAATGACACGATATTTTAAAAAGAAAACTACAATAGAAATTTGATTTCCTTAATGGCCTGATGAATTGAAGAGCACTAAATATCAAATAATTGCATTAGTGACTTAGTTAAATATCATATTTTCGAGGATTCCTTAGATAGCGAGTTAAAAACCTTTCTGAAATTTAAACATCTATTAATGGGCACTTTTGAAACAAATACTATTATATAAACTTGGATTGTTTAAATTTGCATATTGAATATTGTAGGTTGAAGATTCCGTACTAATTTCCTTTCTAAAGATTTCAATATTCTAAGAAATGATATAAATTTTTTTATAAAGATTGAATTAGCCCAAGGAATTTGCACACAAGGGATTTGATGTGAAATTGTTGTGTTTGAAAAATGTCTTTTTATATTTGTGTTTATTTGACTTTCACTAGACTTCTTAAAAGGTTTTAATCACATGAAACGTAAAAGCTAAAATTTATTTATGATGAATTCTTATTCATAATAAATTGACGATATCATAAAATATAAGTATATTTTCTACTAATGTAGTGTATTTATTTCTTTTTAAATAAATTTTACATGTTTTTTCTTAAACATTCCCAAGGGGGCTCTATGCAGAATTTGACTAAATAAATTTTAAAATAAGCTATATAAATAACATCCAGGGTAGCTAAGCACTGGAAAAATCAAGCTGCTTAAACTTAAAATGAGTTTTCCATATTAACTCTTTTGGAAACTTACATTCTTTATAGAAGACAAATAATTTCAAAAAATTATAGTTCGCTCATTAATGCAAATTTAACATTACCATAAATGCATAGAAAAATATGCAATCATTTATAAGTTTGAATTTTCTGTTAAAGAAAACTACCATTATAATGGCATTTACTCCCATTTTTCACACTTTGATTTGTTAAATTGCGATATGAAATTTCTCATCAATGTATTCTTAAATAAATGAAACCAGTATTATCAGTTAATTTCAATCGAATGATCTTTATCTTTCAATAAGAGTTGATTATTACTATGAAAGGAACATTATTACTGGGAGAATAAAAAATCTTTAAAATCATACCTAAATATTTAAATTAAAAAAATTAAGATAATACTTTTAAATGAAATTAATTCTACTAAAGATTTCTCATATATAAGTAAATATTTTCCTTTAAATATTTCTTCAAAAATTCATTCATTTTTAATAAAATGTAAAAATACTTGTTTTCAATAATATGAAAATTGATCATTTTAGAAATACAGCACCAATATGAATAACAAAGTACAATTTCGATTGATTTTCTAAATGTGGTTTTTTGCTCCATGCAGTTTAGGCTATGCAAACGAAATATTTATAGTTCTCAATAATAGCTTATTAGACTTGGTTTAGCAGTACGGTTTGAAAAAAATAGGTACTATCTTCATTACTTTCTTACTTCCATTAGCATCATTTTCAGCCTAGTGTTTAGTAAAAAAATAATAAATCAGTATGAGATGTAGCTTAAAGTTACATGTTGAATTAGTTTTAAGACGTTTTTCTAGGTTTTTTTTATATATAAACTGAAAGAGATCTTGGATATGCTGGGTTTTCTCGAGAATTCCTATTGCAGTTGGACTAATTATAAGACATTTTGTTGGATTTTATAAAGTAAACTGAAGTAGAGCTTGAATACTCTGAAGTTCTCTGAGGAAAACTATTTATTTTAAAATGAGTTATTCTTTAAATGTTGCATAAGCACCCCGAACTAACTTTGACCAACAAAAATGTTACATATATACTTCTCAATGAACCATGAACATAACAGGGGTCTCCCCTGAATCCTCAAAATTTATCTTTCCTGCGTTAACTCATCAAAACATATTGGGTACGATTATTTGATATTATATTCTCTATATTGGCCCAATCATTCATTATCACACTGATCATGAATAATAGTGAATGAATTTTTTAGGAATGATAGTGAATGAATTTTTGAACTTTGAATTTCAACATATTGAAAAGGTGACACATTAAAATCAATAAAATTATATCTATATAAAACTCCTTTAAATTAACATCTAATTTTATAGTCATGAATTTTCAGTAAGCATTTGGTGACACTTCATATTTGTTGATTGTTATCAGACAATGAAGACGAAAACGGTCTAGGACACATTATCTTCCTATCCCTCCTAAGTTTGTTAGTTTTACATATGAGAGTTGTTGTTACTTATGGCACTTGCCTATGGACAAGTTCCCCACTGATACAACAACATATTTAAGCCGAAAGGGGCGTCTCTTGTTTTTGAAGCAGTGCCAACTAGAGCCAAGAGTACGACTTTCAACACACTCACCACATTTGCTTGCGCAGCTTCTTTTTACAGGGGGGCACAGTCAGACATCTCAAAGATAGCACACATAAGAACAACATGCCCGAACCGGGACTCGAACCTGGGACCTCCAGAGGAAGACGCCCTATCTCTGTGCCAGAGAACCGGCTTACATATGAGAATAGAAATAACATAGGCAGAAGTCTGAAAAAGCAGATGCAATACATTGTTGGAGTTAAATATCAACCCAGTTGTAAATCAACATTAAACTTTGAACTCAAATAACCATGCCATCAGACTCTAAATATGAATTTTGTATACATAAAAGTGAATTGTAGAAAAAGAAAACAATCAAATAATTCCTTAAATTCTACTAAATGGTGTGATTAGCCTCCCCTGAATCATCAACATTTGTTTTTCCTGCGTTAACTTGTCAAAATATATTTGGTAAATTGACAAATTGGCATTGATAATCTTAATGTAATTTGAAAATCCAACCCAAGAATGCAAAAAATGACAGGCTCTTGGCATTTTGGGCTTGGAGATGCCGAGTTTTGTGAAAACATCAAAACGACCGTATTATCGTGAGGGTTTGATGTAATCATCTGAGATTCACCAAGTACACGAAAATACAATCATCTTTTTATGAAATTGTATGAATAATGAATCTTTGCTCTCTTGAGTTTATGAAAATTACTTGATTTCCGCAAGATAACAGATAACATTCCTTGGTCATTGGTTCTTAAAAATAAGTATTTGACATTTTTAACATTTATTACATCTAGTCTTCAACCAGTTGGTAGCTTAAGATAGTAAGGAAAACAGTGATTTAAGGCTATTTTAAGATAACATGACTAAGCAAGATTAAATTAACAATCAACAAATTACCATAATAAAAATTGTTACGGTTAGAATATTTATTTCGGACTTCTATTTTTAAATATGCATTAAAGATTCTATTTAATAGAATTTATTTAATAAATTTTATTGAATAGAAATTGATTATTTAATAGAATTTATTTAATAAATTTTATTGAATAGAAATTAATTATTTAATAGAATTTATTCAAAAAGGAAACTGTATATCCTCTAAAATATATTTATTTATATTTCTTCACATTTAATATAATTATAATTTCACGATGGGATGTTATTAATGATTATCAGATTTTCTTTTACATTTAAATCAAATTTGACTCTAGTTTGAATGAGTGTTAAATATCAAATGAGAGCAAGTGAATTAAACCACATGAACATAAAAGGAAAGGAAATCATATACTGCCACTTTCAATAAAATTTTATTCTAAGGCATTATATACTTTTCGAATATGAAATGAATTAATTTTAATTCATAATGTTAATTACTTAGAATATGATTTCCAAAATTCTCTCAACATTTATTTTTAGTAAAATTATCTTTAAAAAGTAACAATTTTTTTTAAAAAAAATTAATTCCTATCTAGGATATTAGAAAAAAATTAGGAAATTAGGAATTTTTTTTATTTTAGTTTACTTTTTGTTAAATAATTACAATTGCTGTTGTTGTCCCCTTGTTCCGCTTTACAATCGAAGGAAGGGTGCAATAGCTTCTGCAGGTATGGACCCCCTGAGCACCAGAGGGCAGAAGTCTGAGTTTTTGCTCACTTACGTGAAAGCGTAACTTCTAACTTTTCACAGCTTTAACTTCATTTATCCACGAATCGTAATTTAGATTCAAAACAGAGAATGATCCCTTCTGACCGAGTACCCCCAGTGTCATTACTCTCCGCGTATAGAACTTTGTGACCCCGACAAATTTAACGTCAACTGCACAAGGTGAGTCTTCGGGTGGCAGGTTCGAACTCATACTCCATGGGATGCGAACCCAGCGCTCAACCAAAGGGCTATTCCAGCCTAAAATTTACAATTACTGTAAATAATTGATCAAAAACTATACTAGAAATGAATTTTTAATGCCGATTGATGATTCAAAGCCAATTATAGCTTTGAAAAATGCCATGAATTTTCTACACCAATTAAAGTAAAACAATACAGATTAGTAATTTCAAATGTTCTTCATTCTGTATTATTTCAATTCGAAAGTACTTTAAAATGAATCTAAAAAAGTGATTCATTAACAATCTTTAATTTTAAATGCATCAAACATTATAAGAATAAACAGAATCGTTTAAAATAATCGGCCGAAATCATGAGAAGCCTAGCTTCATTAGTGTGGGGGAAAAACAAACTGTATTCGTTACTTACTTGGCGGTACGGAAATGGATAATTTTGGCAAGAGTTTTTAATTAATCAATAAAAACTAATTATTTAATATTTGGGAAAACTTTATTTATATCAAATGTTATCATCTGCAAGTTAAAAAAATTGCTTCATTTTCAGTGGATGAATCAAAAGTATTTTATTAACGATTGAAAAGTTGAACAGGATATATTTATATATATAGGGAGAGTTTGAGCTAATAGTAGGAATTGAAAAAGTAATACAAATTGAATAAACTACTTTTGTTTTAGCACTAAAATATCCGAATGCAATGTTCGTTTTTAAGCAGTAGAACAATTGATTGTATTTGTGGGAGCATTTGAACATTGTTTCCTCGTTGATAAATTAGAAGGAAAGCCATTAAGAGATATTTTATTGGTGAGTATTCGATGCATCAAAGTGTCAGCAAACTTATTGAAAGGCTTAACCTAGAATGGTTGTTCTAGTTTTCGTTTGGAATCAGATAAAGAATTTTCTGCCACTAAGAAAATTAGATCATTCTTCTTTACTTCCATAAAAATTATTTTCTCCTAAAACATTGAACAGCTACTTTCTTATAAAAGTAATTTACACAACGATTATTTTTCATTGAAATAAAGAAAAGAAAGAAAAATCTTCTAAAATACGAAGTTGTGTCATATTATCTTAAACTTCAGACTTAAATAATAGCATCATTTTAAAATAACGTCTCGAAACTTGTCTTATTTTCCTGAAAGAAGAGTTTCAGTGAACGAAAAAAGTAGTTCAAGAATTATGTCTTGAGAAAAGTATTTGTCTGAAGAAAAGTTTAAAATTTATGGTCAAAGCAAACTTTTTAAAAAGAGAATTTGTCTTTGTTAACGATTAAGATAAAAATATGTGTGCTCATATGTGTGTATTATAGCTTAACAACCCAAATCGTTTGATCTAGTGCTACTAGATATACATATACTATTACATATACATTTTGGAGGATGAAATATTTAATCACAACTTAATTAATAAAAAATGACGAACACATACAGCATTTCCCCTCCAAAAATATTACAACACAAAATTGACTTTCTTATATTTTAACAATAAGTACAACATACATTTCTTGTTGATATGGAATGCACGCCCATTTGAGTATTAGATCTCACAAAATTGAAAGTCAGTGAAAAAATTGCAAACGTTGTTAAGCTCATCAGTTTTTGAGTATCAATTAATATCACGCATTTTTATAATAAATACTTTTAATCCTTCAAGCTACTATTTTTTTTAATTCCCTCATATTTTCATCCATACTGTACATAATGATATTCATTCATTCATTTTGTTGCACTCCAGACCTTCTCCACTCTAATTTTTATCATTTATTGTTATGTTATATATCTGTCTATTTTGTCCCTTGTATGTTTCTTTCCAACAATGTAACAGCAACTGTGTAAGGTTTTTTTTTGGGTTCTTAATAAAGTCCACCTACATCTATACCAAACCGGAAAGGGACCACATGACCCTTAAAAACGGAGGTGTGGTGTGGTGTGGCGTTGTTAAGTGTTTGATACCATATAATGTATGATATTCTCATTCCTAATACAACTCTATAACTTGCATATGAAAATAAAAATAAAAAGATTTAAATAAATTTGCCACATATCATAACAATAATGTAAGAATAATCCTTATTAAAATAATTATTACATCAAATACATTACTTAAAAATATTTAAATAGCAAAATCTGATCAAAAGTTTAATAAAAAAATTCAATAAATAACTGAGAGTGATTCAGAATTTAAAGAAAGTATTTTTTTGAGAGAATTTTATTAATTTTTATTTTGCATGATTTATAGCATTTTCCGTGATAACTTTTACTAACCCTAAGCATAAATCTAATACTGGGCCACTGACATGAAAGAGTTAATTCATGGTACCTCTGCAACTAGTTTGACAATAAGTCATTTAGATTCTAAATACGTACTAACTTTTAGAAACTTAACATTCTACTTTTAAATGATGGATAATATATTTTAGCAATTCTTAATGACCATAACATTAGATTCGAGCCAAATTTTTTTGACTTGTTTGCCATTTTTTTCAGAACAGCGGCGACAATGACAGAATAGTAATAAAGTCTGAAAAGGGCATATTTCCAGAAAAGGTTCTTTCAGAAGTGAAATCAGCTAACTTTCTGACTAAAATCAAATCTAGAATGAAATAAAATCCTACAACACAACCTTGTAGGTCTTATCACAAGTATCAAAATACAAATGAATGCATTAATCATTTGATGTCTATTGTTATTATTAAGCATTCAAGAAACTTTTCCAGCCTTGATTTCAAGCAGAAATTTACTATTATTTTAACTGAAATTTATATTATTCGTTAATAAACAGTTATATATAAATCAGTATTATAATAAAGACATATATAATTCATTTTACTTTAAGAGAATTTTTTGGTCTTAAACGAAAAGAAATAAAGAATTAATTGGATATGAAACATTTATAAGAAGTAGAAAATATAAATCTTTCCTTAAGTTTCATATTTCATGCTTTTTATTTATGGTCTAATAAAAATTTATAACAATTATATATTTTTATAAATGTTTGAAAGATATTATGACTAAAAAGTAAAAGTTAATCTTTTCTAAGTACCGGGATTGATAGTACTGTGAATTCGGTGTCAAAATTAAAATGACAAATCAACTTAGAAAAAAAATATTTTTTTTAATTTTTCGAAAGTTTCTACATAACGACACATACTTAATGCGATGAGACAGTCAACACTTTTATAATGCAAACGACCATGTTAATATTTTTATTTTAATTTAACACGCAAATAAAACCAAAGATATCATAACAAGAATTTTTTTTCCAAAATCATCTTGATTCTAAGGAGTGCCTTAAATTTAAAACATGTTTGGGGATATATTTAAAAGTAGCAGTTTCCCTTAAAATAAAAAATATCATCTTAAAACTTAAATGTTAGTTAAATATTGGGATTACGGGAGGTTAAGTACCAATTGTTAATAGGATTATTAACATACTATAATCAGGACAGAAAAAAATGAACTTATCATTTGCCTACATTAAATTTTATACCATAAAAACTCCTATATTTTATATTCAGAATAAATTAATAGAATCAAAAATTACCAGAAGGTTATCATCGATGTTTTTGAGGAGAATCCTGTTTAAAATCCAAATATATCTTCCCTTAGATTGTACATATCAAAAACATGTATTTAATTATATCACAGCCAACCAACAGGCTGGCTCAGAGCATGAGGATTATACTTCTACCAAAGCAATCATTTTATTTTTAACTGGGACATTCGAATATTTTCTAGATAAACGATTATTAAGATTTACTCAACGCACTAATTGATTTTCAGTTTATAAATAAAGTTAATATGAGTGCATTTCTCAAAAATTAGTCTGATTTCTCAAAAGGCTTGTATTTTCTGCGGTTTTGTGAGGTTAGCGCACTTAAAACCATCTAAAGCATCCTTTTATTTGCCACACTAGACTTTTTATTGGATTATATCTATCAAAGAAATATTGTCTCCATGAAATATTGATAATAGTCAGGTTCCTAGGTAGTTATTTAGCTATTATCACCTTATACCTTAATAAATTTCATGCTCTAATTTGGTCTTACCCTAGTAGCGTAAGACCAAATTAGAGCATGACCCTCCTGATGTTGCCCATCAGATCAAGTTATAAAATTAAATATATTTCGCATAGCTAGTAATTTTTTTAACTGAAATACAAATTAACTTACCATCAAGTTTTTAAAAATCTTAAAATCAGAATTAGAATTGTTTTCAATAGTGGTTTTGCAGATATTGTTGTGTAAATGTTCACTTACCTTCCTATTATTCATTAAAAATTTAATAAATGATAGTACAATTTTCCTCTCTGTCGCTGACTTGTATTTCCTTTCTAAGTTTTTGCCATTTTTAAGTACACCACTATTTTAATTTGAAAAATTGTTTTTTTTATTGAAATTCTTGGGAAATTGTGTAAAAAAATATTCTATTTCTTTTATTTAAATGAGTAAAATTCTTTAAATTTTCAGCAGATTTCAAAAACAGACTATGATGTAGAGAAAATTAATTGTTAGGACAGTTTGTTAAATATTTTTAAAAAATCACCCAATTTATTATAAAAATAATTTTTTCCTTACAAAATGTCATCGTTTGAAAGAATCCCTGTATTTTTAAATTAATTAATTTTTCATAAAAGCCATCAAAGACTTTCAAAAGAAGATTATCATTTTTTGTTGCTATTTTAAAAAGATGTAATTACTGGAACTTTTTTTATTGATATTTCTTGTTTCTTAAGGAAAAAAAAGCTGTTCAGTTAGGTGGTGGCTTTTTCCATAAAGGATCTTGCTCTTTACACCGATTTTTAAAGAAAGTCGCTTTTTAATATTACAGTGTATGATATTTTTTTTACTTATTGAACTTTGCGCTATAATCAATCAGTAATTAATTTCTGATCTATCAAAAACCAGCAAATGTTTAATGATAAATTTTCGTCACATTTTATTCGAACGTCGTTAATTAATCCTCCACATGATACCTTTAGCATAAAAATTAATTTAGCAATTATTATTATGACGCTTTCAGTATAATAAATCTTAATATATTTCTTACATTCTAACTATATTTTGAAAAGATTTTATATCTATACGTTAAATCCTTGATTAAGGTTATATTGGAGAAATTATTGATTAAAAACCAATAAAACACCCCTTTTCAAGGTTTTCGTTCTATTTTGCGAAGTTACTGCGGGGGAAAGCTCGTTAAATCCTTAGAAAAAATTAAGCGATAAAAACTACTAGAACCACTTAATGTCTAGATCAATTATCAACTAAGGCATCTGGATAAACCACAATGTTTTTATAGATTGATTGTAGAATTTTAAGCGATGTGTTGACGCACGGTTTAATATATAGAATAATAAATATATAAAAAATTAAATTATATGATATTTATTTATATTCTAACAATAATTTGAATAGATTTTTATATCGATACATTAGATCTTTAGTTCAGATTAAATTGGTGAAGTTATTGATTAAAAATAAAAAAAATCCCTTAAAAAACTTTTCGTTTCGTTTTACAAAGATAATGCGAGAGAAAATGCTGATTCATTAAAAAAAATTAATTGCTAAAAACCAAAGAAACCACTTAACTTTTCAAACCATAATCAATTAACCTACTAGGAAACATGCGCCCTCAGTATTTTTCCACACTGATAATAGAATTTTAAGCGATGTGTTTACACAACTTAGAGCAGTTAAAAGATAAGGGAAGTGTATTGTAGTCTCTTTCGTGTAATCATAAAATCGATATTGCTTAAGATTGCCTAGTTTAAGAAATTTTTTTGCCGTAAGCGAGTTTTTTTAATGCACTGTTGGAAAGTATTTAAATCTAAATGGTTGTATTTATTTTCCTGAAAGCATGCTATCGTATTGTTTTAGGAATAATTAACAAATATATTGAAATGCGTTTTCCTGAAAACAAATAAATAGTAGAAAATATTAAGAAAATTAATCAGAAATTTATATTTGAATGTTATGTTATTTGAAATTTTACAAGTAAGTAATTTATTGATATGTTTTGGATGCCTGGAATAAAATTTCAAAACTAAAGACATCCTATCTTTTAAACGAAAGCGATTAATGATAGAGAAAAATGTTATCTTATTTATTTAGAAAATTTTATTTTATTTCTGTTTTCTAGTTGTTGATCTTTGGAGTAAAAGTCTGTCGTTTGTATGTAGCGATGTGGTAGTTGAAAATAACAAGTAATTTGATCGAATATTCTCTATTACTGTAATTGTATGAAAATAGTTGTATGTATGGTAAAACCCAATGAATATAAGACAATTCGATTTTAAAATTATATTCTGATATTTACTTCATATTTATAGATTATTCGGGGAATAATTACAATTCTTACGAATATGGTAATAAAGTTTAAAAATCGTTAAAGGTTAAACATAAGTTGCACTTTACAAGAGTACCATATTTAAAAGTGAAAAATTATTTGATAAAATTGGATAATAAATTGATTAAAAACCTGAAATGATATTAACAGGATTTTTTGTGGTACGCTATTAATTGAGTAAAGTTAAGGTACAAAATGAGAAATTAATCTTCCATCTGAAGATGACACCTCTTAACAACGAAGAAGATCAAAACTCCTTAAAGATCATAATCTTTGTAATGTTTCGGAAAAAAGATAATTTTTAATGCGATAAATCAGAAAAAAAATCATACGATAATCCATTTTGATAATTCAACAGTTAAGAAATGATGAAAAATTACTGATATACAGAAATTAAAATTCTTTTTTCTTTCCTTTTCATTTTTTCAAAATATTTTTCTCAAACTTACCAAAAAGTGAGCTGCTAAAATTGATCCCAGGATACTTTGATAGATGAAAACCAAAATTTTATTTAATTAAAAATTTGGCAATTTTTTATTTTCTTATTTTTTGAAGAAAATTTCTGAAATATTGCTGCGAAAACCAGATTTTTATGTAATTTGAAAATATTGTATTTTAGGTAAATTTATATTTTAGGTAATTGCCAAAAAAAAAAAAAATTCTATAAAATTGCAGATAAATTTCTCACTATATTTTGGCCTTTTTAAAAATAATTTTCTACATAATTTTAAAAAGCACTTTTCATCGTTACATTGTTGCTTTCTGTGGCTCATCATATACTTCTTTGCAATATTTTCTTCCCATTTGTTCATTATAAAACTTTTTATTTTTTATTCATTTTTATAAGCATATTTTAAATATTGTACTCGATTTTTTAGTTTGCATTTATGTTGTATCTCTTATAGCCTCGTGATTCGTTAAAACCGAAATTTATTTGAGTATATTTTGGTAAAAGTTTTCTTAAATTAATACAAAAACTCATGAATAAGACAATTAGGAATAAGACAATTAGGAATAAGACAATAAGACAATTGTGATGTAAAATTAAGTAGGAAAGAATTTTTTTTTAAGCATTATCAGAAAATCCATAAATAGTCATTTAAAGCATTTTAATGGACATATATTGAAAGATTGTTTAAATAAATTTGAGTAAGATAAAATTGTTTTTGAGAACATTTGATATTATTTTAAATATTAATGATTTCAAATAAAAATTAAAAGGACAACATTTTAGTAAATGCTATTTGAAATATATTTAGGTATTCTTACCATTCAGATAAAGCAAAAAACAAAAATGTAACATATCCAGTTTACTTATATAAAGGAGATGTAATTGCTCTACAATTTATTTTTTAACCCCCACTGACGTTACTAAACTATCTGGAAAGACGTATGACACATTCATAACTGAACGACAAGGATGTTAATACAATAGAGTATCCTGAATCCTGAATAACATCAGCAAAACAATCGAAGCATAAAATCATCAAAAACAATCGAATACTTTGCAATAACAGTAATGATAAAATATCTTAAGACAACATAAAATACATAAATCATGTAACAAATAAAATAATTTAGATTTATGATTTCTCTTTCGGATGCGTATTATTACAATGAAAGTTGCTTGTATCACATTAATTGGAATACCTTTTGAATTAATTTTCCATGGTCAGTGCATTGATAATCTCGCATTTAGGTCAGGTTAAAGATGGGAATCGACAATGACCTCTTTTTCTTCTTTTCGGACAGATTCTGGTGCAATAATGACCTCGGTGTGGGCGATATCAATGTATATAGTTGAAAGACTTTTTTTTTGCTTCTTTACTGAAATGTTTTTATTTTAATATTTGTAACTTACTTTAGGAATAATACGTTTTCTTAAGAATCATTTTTTAAAAACTGTAATAGCTTGATTTCCATTAAAAAAACTTTATAAAACATATTTATAATTTGAGATACGTATTTCAAACATAGTTAGCATTATATTAGTAGAAAATTATTAATGAGGAGGATTAATAATTTCTGTAAGCTATTGCTAAATCTATGAAATGATAATGATTTTTCTAGCATTTCAAACATCTTCGTTCAAATGATTTTTTTTGAAAATATCGAATAATATTTTTATGAATATTCTCTGTTTATGAGAGGCAATTTTATTTATTAAACAACTTTTTATTTTTTTTTAATTTGGAATTAGGAAGTTTTGTTAATTTTTACATATGCACGTAAAAAACATGCTTTAATATTTTAATTAAATCTTTAGATATTAGTTTTTTTTCAAAATCTAAATTTCTAATAGAAATTTATTACAAATAATAGCATAATTTAAAATCTAATGTTTACTTTTTGGTTAAATTTAGAATAAATATTTCTCAAAATATTTCACAGTCCCCACACTAAAGATACCCTTTAATAAATATTCAGTATTTGTTTAAATTCTTTATAATACGAAAAAATATATAATTTCATTTTACTTATCAGAAGAACATTAATATTCAAAGATTAAATATAACTTCAACATATTTTTTTAGTTCAGGAATAATGTATGTCTTAAGCTATCTGCGAGTTTTTATGCAAATTATGTGATGCACTTAACTATACGGTTTTTCTTTACAACTTTTTTATAGCGCATTTTCATGAATTCTTTGTTTAAAAACGTTGAGCAATTAATTGGTATATTTTAATTTCAGAGATGGATTTTCAATACATTTTAAACAAAAAGTTTAAAAATTTTGTTACTTTACAACATTTTTCAAAACTTTCGTTTCGAATGTAATCACAAAGTTAGGATTATTTTATAAATTCAGAAAAAGATCTTATTTTTTAAATGTAAGCCAAATTCAAAGCTTATGCTATCGAAATATTTTAAAATTAATATAAGCAAAAAGTCTTCATATCTTGTTTTTATTATTAATGGCACTTGCCTTTGCATAAGGGCGCTGATGGCCGTAAGGGATTTTAAACCGAAGGAGTGTCTCTTATTTTTGGATTAGCACCAGCTAGGGCCAAGAGTACGACTTAGTTATACACTCATCACATTTACTTGTACAGCCGCTTTTTACAGGGGGAGCATAATCATACACCTCGTAGATAGTACACAGATAGTTTACAAGACCCTAACCGGGACTCGAACCCCGGATCTCTGTCCCAGAACGCCGGCTTTCATATCTTTTTTATATACTGATGACACAAATTTGACAGCTATTAATAAACGTATTTAGCATATATGCACCCAAATGCAGAAGGTATAAACGCATGGTGAATGCTAAATGCTTATGATTTTAAAATGACTAATAACATACTCTCATTCTTTGTATAAGATATTATTTTTGAAATGTGCTCTAACAATACCTACCAACTATCTGTGATGATAAAGCAGAAAGTTTTTCTAATCGTTATGTTTTATACATTAAATGAACTTAAAAACAGCATGCTGATAAATTTGTATTTTTACGTTTTATCAATTATTTGCTTTTATTTCTTTTTAATATTTACAGATAACGAATGTTATAGATTGTAAATAAGATTTTTGGATTCTATAATTTAAAAACTGCTTCATAATATCAAATTTATAGAAGAATATTATGTTTTATTTATTCTTTCAATTTAAGCTTACATCAAATTATATCAATTATTCTTTGTTTCAATTCTGAAAAGAAAAAAAAAACAAACTTGAAATAAGGTAAGTAATTCTGAGTGTATTGATTTAATATCAAAATTAATTCCATACAAAAAATTGAAAAATGCTCTTTTTAATTCAATTTCCTTTTAAAAGCCTTGTGGTGCCAAGATATTTACAAATAATGATAAATAAGTTTAAATATTTATCTTAATTTTTCTGTACTTTTTAGTTTGTTTAATATGAGTGGTGACTTTGGGTCTTTAAATGACATGCTTAAAATTACAGATTTTATAATAAAATTAAAAGCATTTCTTTTTCTGTTATATTATGTGTGAATAAAAAATCTCATTCTCATAGTTTGTAGAAGCCAATTATCACATTATATGCCACATTAATGGAACTAAATTATTTACCCTTTTTTTTCTCGAAAAAAAAAAACTGTTGGAAATATTAATTCATCAAAATTCTTTCTCACAGATATCTAAATGTTTAATATTTAAAATTTAACACAAAACTTAGTTCTTGTTTATAAATATTTATAATTTTAATTAAATATTTGATATATATAATAAAATAAATTAAACAATATATCAAAAATGTACATTTTTTTCCTTTTGTTTACAAAAGGGCATAAAATAAAATTTATCGAATAAAATAATACAAGATCCTGGTTCATTTCCATAATGCATCAAATGACATAAAAGGTGTAATTACCAATTTGCTACAGCTTTCTGTTTTGTATGCTAATTCTCTTCGGAAATATCCCTGTAGCGGAAACAAAGACTTGTCGCACTAATGACATTAACATCAATGTGACATTAGCAGGCTTGTGACGGCCATAGATCTATCGTGTGGGTGGTTAAGTTCTACGGCCTTTAAATGTTATCACTTTGCATATGATTATGTTAAAAGGACGTGAACTGTAATCTATTTTAATGAGCGATAATAATCTTACAAACAAGTAGTCAATTAAATGCTGTAAAGCTATTAACATTAAACCATTATCCAGATAAGACCATGAAATGGCCTGGTATTAATCTATATGAATAGATTAGCCTGACATTTATGATCGGAAATGAATGGAAGCTATTGAATTTTGGATTTACAATTAGAGCAGAATTAATGGTAATTACTAAAGAGTGTGATAAAACTCGATTTTTTTAAAGTATAAAGCCAAACGACATATTATCTCATATTTATTGTAATTAAATATATTTAATCTTTAAGTAATAAACGATTATTCGTTATTCACTTAAAATATTTTGTTGTTTTTCAATTCCTACTACTAGATCCATCCATATATATATATATATATATATATATCTTCTTCAAATTTTGTTCGATAATAAAATGCGTTTTATTATGATTCAAATAAGATTTTTTTTAACTTGTAGTAGATATAATGGTGTTAAAACAGTTTTTTACATATAAATTAATTTATTTTTATTAATTAATTAATTAAAAACTAATTTTATGCCTTTATAGTAATTCTTTATAATAGTTGCAATTGTTAGTTCAGAATAACCTTCTGGCACAGAGGTAGCAAATATTCCTCGTGTTCTGGAAGTCTCGAGTTCGACTCCTACTTTGGGCATGGTTGTTCTTCTGGGTGCTATCTGTGAGATGTGGGAATGTGCCCCCCCTTTAAAAAGGGGCTGAGCAAGCAAATGTAGTGAGGTGTAGCTAAGTCGTACTCTTGGCCCTAGTTGGACAAGAGATGCTTTTTTTAGCTTAAATCTGCTGCTGTGTCAGCAGGAGGCTAATCATGGCAAGTGCCATAAGTAACAGCAAGAACAGTTCAGAATAACCTGGTTTGTAGGACATTGGATTTGCATCCCTTAGGTTGCGAGCTCAAACCTGGTCACAAAGTTCTCCTTGTCAAGAGTAATGCCAATGGAGATAATGAGAACAGATGTGATCGTTGTTTCGGTGCTCAGGGATTTATATCCTCAGAAGCTACTGCATCCTTCCTTCCGTTATAAAGTGGAACACGAGAACAACAATTGTAATTACTTAACAAAAAGTAACTAAAATATTTCCTAACTTCCTATGTATTTTTTAATATTCAAAGTATGAATTGATTTATAAAAATTATTTTTTATATTACTTGTTTTTATTTAGGCTTTATGATCATTTGACAAGAATTTAAAATTTCTTTTAGTTTTTCAAAAAAAAATTAGTATAATTAGTATTTAATTTTTAATTTCATTTTCTTTTTTATGGAAGAAAAAAGATTAATTACTTATTTTTAATTTTAACGTATCTTAAATGTAATTATTACATCATGCAATACCATTAAAAGCAAATTAAAATTCAAAATTTTAATTTAATTTACTTTAAAGTTCAAATCTATGTGAATATTTCAAAAACCATTTTCGCAATATTGAAATAAACTATTTCTGCTTTATTTGATGTTGTACTTAAAATTATTTGCCTTTAATTATTTGCTGCTCGATGAATTATGCCTTTTAGTTTTTTTCTTGACAATTTTTTCTTAGCCTACATTTATATAGAATTTTATATATTCTAAATATTTTGAAGAAATCTATATATTAAAATTCATTGATCGTCCTAACATTTATCAAATAAATTGAATTTTGATAATTTATTAATTAAGTAAGGTAAATGACCACTTATATGTTAAAAATGAGTATTTCTAATAATTAGGTGACATATGATCTGCTCATTAATTACATTTATGGTGGTGATCTTAATCCCGTAATTATATTTACTGAATGAAGTTCATATAGTATAAAATATATGTTAACATAACACACAAAAAAAATTACTTTTTGGTTGAGATGGCATTGAAAAGTTTTTCATATTACATATGAAAATAGGCAGCATTTCTAAATTTCTTTTAGGAAGAAAAGCCTAATTTTTCCATGGAGGAAAATAAATAAAACCTCCAAAGAATAGTTAGAATTGAATAAATAATTTGTTATATAAAACACCAATTAATCTGCCAAAATAACTTAATTGTAAGATTTGCGGTGCCTTTTGGTTATTTATCAAGCCAAATTTGATATATTACTTAGAAAAGAAAAAATCATAACTTTAACTCTCCAATTGAGGTACTTTAACGACTTAATCTTACTTTAATTCACTAAATAATTTATAACTGGATGATCATTTTTGTTTCATTAAATCCAATTTATTCTCTAAATACGGTATACTTTGAATAAAAATCGTAGAAAGAAAAATTATAAACTTTGCCCTATGGAAGCCTTAATATTTATTTTATTATTATTATTATTATTTGATGGAATTTATTAAACTCAGCATAACAAGGAGATTAGTCTGAAAAGTCAAAATTTCAAATATATTGGTGGGAAAATTCTCCTTTGATTCTAATTAAAATATAATATATTTCATCTCATTATCCAATTCCAGTAAATAATACTTTAAGTGCCCTTTTCAATAAAATTGTCCACAAAAAAATATTCTTTGCACTATCAAAAATGATTTTTTTTTGTTATCGTGACTTTGTCTCTAATTGGATGCACGCTTCTGGTGTGCAGTCCTGTATTGATTAAGGAAAATAATACTCATATTAAATTGCTAGCTTTCACAAAGCTCATTCTGTTACAGCTATATGCTACGTTGTAGTTATATTTAGTCAAGAAATGAGTGGGCGTGCTTTAGGTCTAAATATTTTAGTGCATAGCTCCATTTGCTAAATTACATTTAGCTTCATTAAAAATTAAGTTTCTATTTTCAACACAAAGAACTATCAATAAAAATTGTCTTAAAAGATTATTCCCTATCTTTTAAGGATAAACTGCTAAAGGCTGATACTTTTTTGAATCCTTCGCTTTTCAAATATCAAAATAAACATTCTTACGTCGATTTCCTTCTTAAGAAAAAAATCTTAATGATAATTTGAAATGACATTTAAAGTACTTTGTAATTTTGTTTTGCTTAAATTAGCTTTCCAATCTATGCTTTGGTACTTAATCTCCCATATTTTTCAGGAATAATTGTTTTTAAAGTGAATGATATTCAAAATTCAAAGGATAATATTTAAAAGCTTTCTCTTGTTTATGTCAAGAAAACCCGAAAGCTATCTTTCTCTTAGAGAACTGATTTATTTTATTAGTTTGTTTCTATTCAACTAAAGTGCTTTTAGCTTAAGAAATATGTAAGAGTATATTGTATCGCCAAAATCAGAAAAGAAACAGCTTTAGAATTCGGAATGAGTACTGTTTGCTTTATACATATTTTAAGAGGAGGAGGGAATATAATATTGATTTATAAAGCAGTTATTTTGACTCAAAACACACGTCCTGATCAACATTTGTAGTATTTACCCCATTTTTCTGAGAAAACAGAGCTTCTTTCTATTTGTATAATGAAATCAATCTGAAAAGTGTTTGCTAACTAATTATAGTTAAGTAATTCATGTTTTCTCACACTAAATTAGTTCATTATAAAATTATATCACTTCCACAAGTCAATTTCTAACAGTAGAATTGTATAAATGCTTAGAGTACCGAAGGAATTTTTAAAAAGATTTTTTTCATCAGTGTTTGCATTTTAAGCGCATATTAATTGAAACCTTCAGTTTTGGCTGCGTACCATTGGCGAACTTTAATGCTGTAAGATTACCGTAGGTGAACACTGATTACGAAAGAGTCAATTAGCGCTTCCTTTTTGGCGATATTTTTTGGAGATTAGTTACAAACATGTGCTTGGCACGTAAATGCCAGACCCTTTAATGTTATTTAAAAGTAATTAATTCTATTTTTAGAGAGTTTTTTTAGTGAAATTTTCGAATGATGCTTAAATCGAAATGGTGTCAGCATAATAGTGAAATTATGGAAAAGATAATTAAATTTGGTTTGCGTGTTGTATATTCTGAATATGTATGATCTTCTTCCACTCTAACCTAAGTTATATGTATTCACTATGAAGAAAGTCTACTCCATATTAGAGTGCAATAGTACTCCTCAGGTAACAAGTAAATACCAAATGATCCTCAACATTCATGTCCTACATTTAAAGGCATTTGATTTGGCAAATGTATTAATTATTCCATTGTAATGAATTTGGTGAATGTTTTAATTTTCCAATATTTTTCCATTGATAATGAATTTTGAAAATTTTCATAAATATATTCATATACCAAGGAAATATTTACAGGATTTACAAGTGGACTTTTATACTAGTACTTGAGGTGTAGATTGAAAATACTCTGGAAATCAGTGCTATGAATGTTCGCAAATTTATACATAGAAATGATGCCCATAAAAAAGAATAAATTTTAAAAATTTCAATTCATTTACTTTTCATATAATTGTTGAATGTTACATTATATTTCTTTATATATACCTTTGAAAACTGTAAAATTAAATATAATTTAAAAAGTAAAAAATACTTTTTTCTTCAAGAATATTATTTATTGTGACATGTGATTTGGGAAGAAAATGCACATTAAAAGGCAATTACTTTTTTAAATGGTAATATATTCTTAAAAATTCCTTAAATATATTTAAACATTAAGAAAAAATATCTCCACAATATATAAGAGTGGATTTTCCTACTTATACTTATACTTTCATTTGAATTTTGAATTTTTGTTTGAAGAAAACATGGTCTCGTAAATAGCACATCCACATTTAAGTCCTAAAATTTTAACCACTAGTTACAGTTTACCAAACAAATTTTTCAAAAAAATATGTCATTTTTGGATATTTAAGAAAGGCCATAGAAATTCTTGCTCTGAATCTTTTAAGGCATATATAACATATAACTCTTATAGAGGTAAAAGTCATTGATCAAACACCAAATATATAGTTACAGAAATTATTTCTTGAATTGAAGATATGACATTTACCTCATTGTAATACACTTTTATAATACTTGGCAGCTTTATATGCTTTATAGAATTTAGAGCTTTATAGTAATACTGCATATTTAGATTATATTCTCGAAAAATGCCTGTGGGAATTTTATGTATAGTCATGCAATTTTTCAGAACGAAAAAAAAATAGAAAAAGAAACAGATAATTTTTGTTATTACATTGGGGAAGAACTAAATCACTTGTGAAGGCAGTACATTATCAACTTACCTGTTGGTGGTATGATTAAAAACGATTCTTCTCTAATTTGTTGGAAAATTCATTTAGCAATATCATTTTTCCATATGACTTTGTGATTGCAATTCAACTTATAAAGGTCACAAGGGTATGCGATATTGTAAATTACAGGACAGCAGAAAATGAAGGGTAGCTAGCCACACTGAAGACTTCAATAAAAATAACTCTGAGAAAATATTCTTCTTCTGAGTCGTGTTGTAATACGTATGAAAAAATATTATCTTTCACTATTCTAATTCAAGTTTTACATTCCATAATTACTGCTCATCAACGCTATAAAGAGATAACACGGAGTTATTCTAAGTTCCAAAGTTTAATGAGGACGGAAGGAGAAATAAATAATTATTAGAGAATTCTCGAGGTAAGCCATTTCTGTCCATTTTATTCATTGAGTTGAGGAAATAAAACTGAATAAAATTAAATCACTAGAATAATTTTCTTTCATCGAAGAAACTCACAATTAATGAGGAGGTTTTGAAAACTTCAGGCATTATATTACTATTTTTTTCAGAAATTATGGCAAGAAAATGCCTTTAAATAAATCCTTCATAGCAATTTAGATTCGTTGGATGATTGAAAGATCAAATGCGCTTTAAATATTTTTTTTCATCGAAAATATTTATTATATGATTCATAATATTTTACCTTAATTGATAACAGCTTTTATATGATCAATGAAATATGTATTAAAGAAATCGATCCTTTAAGAACAGTGATTAATTTTTTATTCAGGTTAAAGAATAAAATTAAGATTATGAAAAATAATATCGTTTCAAGAATTTTAATGAATTAAAGAATAGTTTTATTGAATTTTTAGGCGTAAATTTGCACGTGACAAAAACTGTGCAAGTAACTAATTTTAATTACTATTGGTTTACAATATAATTACAATTTTGTATTATCTGCAGAAATCTTATATAATTTAGAAGATGGTTATTTATATGCATTTTAAATACATTTGAAATGTTTAAAATAAAACTACTTTCGCCAGTAAATGTCAATGTCAGCATCCTTATTAGCTCAATAGAATTTCAAGGTGGTATTCCATTTACTTTCAAGGGTTATCCAGCACCTGGTCTGTCATAGCAGTTACCGCATTTGTGATTCTAAATTTAAATCTTCAAATGATGCATCAAACATTTTCTTCTAAGTAATACCAAATCGGCATTGAGTAGTAATGGTCGATTTGCATTTAGAAAATCAAACACTATACTGATTTTTCCCCATTGCTGGCGCCATTTTTTTTAACAATCTAATACAAAATAAATATTTCTCCCTTAGTTACGCTAACTTTTGAACTAAAACAAGGACAAGAAAATTTCATTAATAATAATTTACTATTTATACCTGATATTTTTTATAAATTTATATCCACTCTCTATATGTGCCATACAAATTATACCGTATAAATACTTACAACATGAAATTTCCATAAAAATAACATTTTCTAACAAAATAGTGTTATTGTAGCATTTCCCCCCTTTTTTATGGCTTTGTATTATTGAACCGTCTAGGCTTGTAAAATAAATTCGTATAATAATTCAGAGATGACTCATATAATAATTGAGAGACAAATAATTTAGAATAAATAAATTTTATTGAAATATAAATGAAATTTATTAATACAGAAAGTTTTATCTATTAAAAGAAATTTTTAAACTTATCAATAATTTGCAGAGTTTGCAATTCCTCTCTTTTCTTTTAATGGCTCGACTTAAACGAATTTTTCTGCTGCATTTGTCAAAAAAAGTTAGGGTGGAAATAAGTTTTAAGCAATGTATTTCAGAGACTAACTTTTTAAGGTTCTCTAATTGAATTTGACTTCACCTGGACGTTATTAATTGGAATTTAAATTGTAGTCTTATCATTTTTTAAAAAAAGAAGCTACTCTGAAAGTGCATAATTTGCTTTTCTTCATGGAAATTTTATTCACTGACGGCTGGAACAATTTTCTGCTACATAAAGTAAGAAAGTTCCAAAGTGAAAGAGCTTATCTTGGTGTGCATCCGTACAAAAGTAAAAATTTTCTTTTGAAAAGAAATGAAGTTTCAGTTTCCAAGTTTAATAATTTATGAGAGGAGAACTCTACTACGAGGAAGTTCTAAACTCGAGGGTATTACAACGTTTTTTCCTTCTGATATAATCAGAATTATTTTTCATCTTGCACTTTTAAAAATTGTTTTTTTAAAGAGAGAATAATTTAGTAGTAGAGTTATATGATAAGAATTAGTAGTAGTAGAATTATATGTTAATAACTGTTAGGGACGAATTTTAAGTTAATGATTTTTTAATTTGGTAAATTTATAAATTCATTCAAGTGTCTAAGTTTATTAATTTAGAAATAAGTTTTGGTAGGACGATAAGAATGCAATTATATTAATATAGCTATCTTTATGAAAAGGGTTATTTCATTGGATTTAAGAGAATTGGTTATTTAAGTGAAAGTAAAACTTTGCATTGTTGAAACTTTTGAATTCGAGGGTATTACAACGTATTTTTCCCTTCTGATGTAATCAGAAATATTTTTCATATTGCACTTTTAAAAATTGTTTTTTTTTAAAAAAAAGAATAATTTAATAACATAATTATATGTATAATTGTTAGAGATGAAATTTTAAGTTGTATGACGAACTTTAATGACTTTTTAATTTGGTAAATTTATAAATTCATTCAAGTGTTTAAGTTTATAAATTTAGAAATAAGTTTTGGTAGGAAGATAAGAATGCAATTATATTAATATAGCTATCTTTATGAAAAGGGTTATTTCATTGGATTTAAGAGAATTGGTTATTTAAGTGAAAGTAAAAGTTTGTATCTTTGAAATCATAATTTGTGATGGATTAGTCGGCTTAATGAAATGAAAAATACAAGAAGGCTTTTACATTTCAAAATCAAGTGACCGGATTTATTAAAGTAATATCTCATACCATTTAGAAAGATTAATATATTATTTTAATTCGAAGATATTAAGGAAGAATTTCAAAGAGTAGAATCACAGTCAGTTTAATGAATGTATTCTCTCTCTCTCTCCGAATCCTTGTCTTTTTAACTGTAAGATTCACATGTAAACAAATTATAAACCAAAATATTTACTTCTTTAATTTTCGTTATAAATCTGTGAATCAAATTGCTTTAAAATGGTTCGTTAAACTTTTAAAGTTTCGTCTTCATATGTATAATAAAAGACAGTTTCCCTACAAATTATATTTTACTAGCTCTTACCCGCGACTTCGTACGCGTAGAAATTTTGATGTGTATATGTGAGAAGTGACAGTCTAAAATGTTATCGAATCCGTATGCATGCTTAAATTTTCAACGTCAATTGGAGCAACGCAAAGACGTGAATTTTAAGCGCCAACTGGGGTAACGCAATGCAGATTAGAAAATTTTTGTTTCATTTTCATTCAAAAGCACTTCTGAAGGAATCAAAAGATCTATTAATTAGCAATGTTTAATTTTAAATTCATCATGCACTAAAAAAATAAACGAAATCGTTTGAAATAACCGTTACGTCTAACATCATTAGCGTGGGGGGTAATGTTATGTTATTAAAATCATAAGGGTACTTTTCCGTTTGTCGGGCGCAAACGAACAATTGCCAAAGAAATTTGAGAAAATTTGGCGGAATTCTAAATTACTTGCTAATGGAAACATACCACTATAAGAATATATAAAAATACGTAGTTAACACAAATACAATTTAATTACAAAAACACACAGTGGAACGGTTTTAATATATAGTCAATTTTGCTAAAAAAATAGTTTGCTACCAAATTTTAGCGAAATGACATTTACAGTCACAAGGTTTCGATGCCCGTTGCAGTAAATTACTGGAAAATAGAAAAAAAATATCAATAAACGCAGTAATACGGAATGCACTAAAAAATGTAATCGAAAATTATGAAAATAGGCAAAAGAAATAAGTACAGTAAGAAAAAAAATCAAGAGAAATGAATAGGAAAAAACGAATTATATTAACACAAGAACAGCATAAGAAAAAAAATGTAATAAACATTCCTTTTGAACAGTAAGATAATATTAAAAGAACACCGGAAATAGAAAAATAAAAACAAACGATTCAAAAAACTCAGGCAGATGTTTACAGATTTTTTATTTTTGGGTGGAAAAGTTAGTTTTTAATTAAAAAAAAATAACCACTCTATTAACCGGAATAAAATTAGCCTATGTTCTTTTGTAGACTATAATCTATCTATGTGCTGAATTTCATCGAATTTCCTTCAGCCGTTCTGGCGTGATTAAATCCCATCATCCATCCATCCATCCATCCAAACTTTCACATTTATAATAGTAGTATAGATATAAATATAGATAATAAAAATGCAATGCTTTTTTAAACAGATAATAGGACAACAGATAATTTAATTAGATTTTTTTAAACAGATAATAGAACAGATAATAGGACAATTATCTGCTATTTAAAAAAGTTTTCAGTGTAGGACATTAATTTCACCTCATTTTATAATTGTATTTCATTAATGAAATTTTTCTCTATTAATAAAAAGTGAAACTTCAATAATTATACAAAGAAAAAAATTTTTTTTTCATTCCTTTGACAGTTTTATAAACCTAAATTCTTACGAAACAGGGATAATGTGACTGAGAAATTGTGTTAAAATATTCTTTTTTACAAAAATTCTTTGAAGTTATTTAACTACAATAACAGGAAAACAAAAAGAAACCGGAAATAGATTAAATTTCAAAACTGTGGAAAATATAATGCAACAATGCTTTCCATTATAATCTACCGTATTACACTCATGTCTATAAATTAAGTATAATTCAGAAATACACCGAAATTGAATTGTAAAATTCATATATCACCCATAAAATGACTACAAATATCTTCAAAAATCATATGCAAATTGCAGGAAGCCACCAATAGTACGTCACAATTGTAAGAGTGTAAAAGAGTTATGTATAAGGAATACAGGCAAAGAAACAAAATTGTTTGCAAGCGCTTTATAATCCTTTCAGTGTAATAACCACATAATTATGACACAAAGGATGCATTTGTATATTTTTTACGAGATAGAATTATTGGTCGTCCGTGGGCTACGCAGATGCAAGTATCCGAGGAACTTGGAATAGTCCAGACTGTCATCTCCATACTTTGACGACAATTCCAAGAAGGGGAAAATGTGAGTAGACGATACAGTACAGGTCTCCCTCATGTTACAATACCTAATGAGGATTAGTATTCTGAGGTTATTTCCAAAAGAAATAGGTGGAACATAGAATGCATTGTGGATGCCGCAACAGTGGGCTTGTGTGATGTTTTCCCGAGTATCAATCAATGGTTTAACTAGCAGTCTAATTCACTTTCGGACATTCATATGGAGAACTCTAGCTATCCATTACCATCAAGAGAATATCATTGAACGACACCGTTACGATGGTACAAGATTTCTCGTTTGGAGAGGAATTATTCTGGGTACTATAACTCATCTGCATGAACAAATTGGAACCATGGCAAGACCTATTTGGTACAAGATCTATTTAGACGTCATTCTGAAACAACATGTAAGTTGCTTTCGTTGCACCACAGGAGCAGAATTCATGTTTATTTATAGAAACAACCGTCTTCACCTTGCATATATCATAAACGAATGCCTTTGAGGATATCAGACGTATGGGCTTGACAGCATTCACACTGAACTTGAATCCAGTAGATCACGTGTGGAACATGCTCGGGCGACAAATTACAGCCTGTCAACTACCTCCTTCATATCTACCAGAACTTAAGCCTTTTCTTTCCCTGAACTAGCATTATCCCTTATTTATGGACATGAGTGTATTTAACGCAGCTAATTCAAAATGTACCAATATTATTTCTATACAGCTTAGGGAATATAAACATCTTATAAAGTTTCTCAGCCGAACATCTATGATAACTTCAAATAGAATTTATCTTAAAAAGAATTTTTCATAGTGTTTAATGTAAGATATTGTTATGAACTTGTATTGCTGCTTTTGTGTGCAATAAGTCCCCTGGAAAGAAAATTCACCTTGCAGATGTATTAATTTCTACTAAATATATGCCGAGACAATGATTCTTGCTTTAGTTACAAGCTTTTAAATCATTTGGCTACAAAAATGAAAGAAATAGTATAGTCAAGAAACCAGGGGATTGCAGAATTAGTATTCGAGTTCCACGAATAATGTTCTATTGCATTTGATCTCCAGCCATACGACTGATTAAAAGTGTAGAAGCACAGGTGAAAATCTGTAGCTGGAGTTGAGCTATGAGAGTAGATAATTGAATTCTCTCTTTGGAGTTTTGATCTATAACTCCCCAACACCAATGCATTGTTCTTTTAGTGTGGAATAAAGCAATATTATTTGTTATTGAATATGTTTGGCTTTTTTCACCATACACCGATCGTCATAATTTGTTAAAAATTCTTTAGTACTCTGAAAATCTGTTGCTGGAGTTGAGTTATTTAGTTGTCAGTGAATTGAATTGAGTTATGCGAGTAGCTTATTAAATTCTCTCTTTGGAGTTTTGATCTCTAACGTTCCAACACCAATGCATCGTTCTTTTCGGGTGAAATAAAGCATTATTATTTGTTATTGTATGTATCAGGCTTTTTCACCCTTCCCCGGTTGTCATAATTTGTTAAAAATATTTTAGTACTCTAATATTTCAAACACCACATGCCAAATAATTATCAAAAAATTAAGTTTAAAATGTTATAGTACAAAAAAAATCATAAGAATTTCGATTTTTTTTTATTGTTTGATATTACTGGCTTGAATAAAAATTTCATAGTTTGTCTGTTAATATTTTAGGATCACAATTGCAAAATAGTCGAATATAGGTATTTTAACATCACGAGTTAAAAATAACATAACACTTTTATTTTTTATAACTTTCCTTTTTTAAATTGTTAAAGGACAATTTCATTTAAATGTTTCACAATTATTTCCATGCGCGTTTATTACATATAATAGAAAGATTTCTAAAATAATTATTTAGCTACGAAGGATTTTTTAATATCAAGACTTAATATGAGCACAAATAAATTTCCTCTCATTTTATAATATACCTAAAGGCATAAAGCGTTAAATAAATAATAGTATTTAATAAATTTGGTTTTTTATGAGTTTATTTCAGAACATCTACAAAGTGAAATGAAGCAAAAATATTAAAAATCCAAAATGTAATAGGATGTTAAAGAAATAAAATTTAAGTAAAAATCTCAAAGTAATCGCTTTTCTCCGATTCATGTAAGGAATTTAATTTGATTGAAATGAATAGCTACAATAATATCAAAATTTTTACTAAAAATAAATGTTCGTACTTAATTTTTGAAAAATGAGTTGCATAAAGAATTAAAATAAACATTGAAAAATAACTATGCCCTTTTAAAATCCATATTGCTTACATAATTTTCATAAAATTCCACATTCTTATTTTTAAATAAAAAGATAAATAAAAAAATGTATATATTTTAAAAAATAATTTCCTTTTTAAATTTTCAATTATGAAATTTTTTCAGTAGAAGCTACCTATCATTTAAATATATATTTTGCGAAAAAGTCAAGCAAATAATTTGGAGATGTAAATCTTAGAAAGTACACTAGAATGAAATTGATTGACAGTAGGAAAAATTACTCATTCAAATTTTGAAGCGACATTAAAGGAATATTTAAAAGTAAAAACTAAGTTAAGGCCAAGGGCGTAAATTTTCATGAGGAATACGCAATTCGTCTGATTTGTTATTCATTTCACACATTTTGTAAGTACCTTTTTATTTATGCTTTTAGGCAACAAATGAAATGACACGAAAGGGTGTGTCAAGGTCATCGTGTTAATGTTTTGCATCTCACTCAGTTCGCTAGCATCTTACCACATAATTGAGAAAAAAATAGTGAATTTAGAGATTGTATTTATTTTTTAAAACATGCTTAGATAATATTAGTTGCAATTTATATTATTTAATTATTATTATTTATAAAATTTATATTATTCAATTATTATTATTTATACAATTTATATTATTGAATTATTGTTATTTATACAATTTATATTATTTTATAATTATTATTTATACAATTTATATGAATTAATTGTTAGCTACAAACAATTAAATATTTATATATTTTATATGTTTCTTTAGTATTATAAGTAATGATTTAATATTAAGTAATGATGATAAAGATTTTGGGGGAGAGGCATATTTGAAGACATCAAATTATTAGAAAAAAGTAATCTCTCTCCCAGAAAAAAAATATCACTCCTATTTGAATATTATTTATTGTTTCTTGATGCTACGTCAAGAAATACATGTATTTTCCTGTTGAAAATTCTACAATTTTGTACATCATATTGTACTTCGATATCTCAAGTTTATTTGTAAATTCAAGTTATATGTGGAGCATTTATTCAGTTACATCCATAAATTTTATTAATATATAAAACTGTTTCCTATGCATATAAGGTGATGTGAACTGAGATATAGTGTAATAATTAAGAAATGAATGTTTGTCTTCCCCAACTATCTTCAATGTTTAGAAAGAATAAATTGTGTAGAGGTGTAATTCGTCTTCTAAGCAAATTTGATTTTATAAATAAATATAAATACACAATTGTTTTTCTCCATGGTGCTTCCATCGAAGATTACTATTCCTTTTATGGGAAATGTGTATTCCTTCTTCGGCTCCTAGTCAATACGTATTAGATTGAAATTGAGGACATGCTACATAATTCTAATTTATGTTCAGGTTTTCCGATGCAAAATCCATGGAGGTGGAGTATCATCAAATATTTAGTAGGTTTTATTTGAATTCCCTCTACCCTATTCAATTAATTGAACACATAAACGCATTTTCATCTTACATTTGATTTGGTTATTTTTAATTGGATGCAACAACATGCCAGTTTCCCAAAAATATATATATTACCAAAAATTGTAACAAATAGATAATATAAATGATTGTTGAGTATCTCTTATTATTTTGTATCAAATACAGACAGAAATAACTGTCATCAATAATGTCATTTGTACCTAAAACAAAATATATCATATAATGAACCTCTATACAAGAAGGATGTACATTAAAAAAAGAATTTTTTTAAATAATTTATAATAAAATAGTTATCAATTCTTGAAATGTAAATAAATGAAAAGTCATGATAGAAATATTTGAAAATCAGGGGTAAAAATAGAAGTTAGTGTTACTATTTATCATATAGATAAACAATTTTTTTAATTAATCGAAATGATTTTTTACTAGAAGCGTTGTTTTGAATGGCCAATAAATAAAGAAATTACTCATTTTAAAGTAAGTAGTTATCAAATGTCTACAAGACGAAGGATTGAGGAATATCAGAAATCCTTTTTTTGTTTTTTTAATGCTTTTATATTATTAAAAAAACTATATTATAATTGCTAGACTTTTTGTAGCTTTGAAAATTGTGCAATTGCATTGTTTACTTTCCGGATATCTTCTTAAACCTATTTCTGATTAATATAATGGAAAAAATAATGCACTTATCTGAATCTGGTCTATATTTACCGCCTCCCCTTTTACATAAAAACTTCCTTTCCTGGTGTAAGAATTTCAAAATGTGCGAAAATTTTTCAAAAGCAGCTGGTAATTATGTAGATAGTTAGTAGGGTTAAATATACCTTTACCATATTAAAAATGTCGCTGGAATATATCTAAGTTCCATTTGTAGAAAATATTTTATTTAGCATTTTTATTCGAATGTCTAAATTGTTTCAAATTTGATAGATTCCACATTCTGAATTTAAAAAAATGTTTTACGAGGTTTAAAAAAAATGAGAATAAGAAATATTTATTGTCTTAATCAGCTTTAATAAAATTTTCGGTTTGAAACAAATTTTAAAACACTGTCTAATGAGCAAAAATATGAGATAAATTATACTTAAAATTAGACAACAGACTTTTCTGATGTTAATTATAATTTATATGATATTTCTAACTAACGAAAGGTCATTACATTTTATCTATACACTGAAGTGACAAAAGTCATGGGATGACTGTTAATATCGTGTCGGTCCTCCTTTTGCCCGGCGAAGGGCAACAACTCGACGTGTCATGGAGTCCACAAGTCGTTGGAAGTCCTCTGCAGGAATATTGAGCCATGCTGTCTGTATAGACGTCCATAATTGCGAAAGTGTGGTTGGTGCAAGGGGTTTGGGCACGAACGGACCTTTCGATGGTGTCCCATAAATGCTCGATGGGATTCATATCGGGTGATCTAGGTGGTCAGATCATGCGCTGGAATTGTCCGTAATGTTAATCAAACCAATCGCGAACAGTTCTGGCCCGGGGACATAGCGCCTTGTCCTCCATAAAAATCCCGTCGTTGTGTGGGTACGTGAAGTTCATGAATGGCTGCAAGTGATCTGCAAGCAGCTGAACATAACCATTTCCAGTCAGTGATGGGCTCAGTTGCACCAGAGGACCGAGTCCATGCCATGTAAAAACAGCCCACACCATTATGCAGTCACCACCAGCTTGAACAGTGCCTTGCTGACAGTTTGGGTCCATGGCCTCGTGGGGTCTGCGCCACACGGGAACTCTACCATCAGCTCGTAACAACTGAGTTCGTGACTCATCTGACCACGCCACGGTTTTCCACTGGTCTAGGGACTAGTCGATATGTTCACGAGCCCAGGAGAATCGCTGCAGGCGATGTCGTGCTGTCAGTAAAGGCACTCGAGTCGGTCTTCTGCTGTCATAGCCCAAGGAAGACAAATTTCGCCGCACAGTCCTATCGGACACGTCCCTCGTACGTCCCACATTGATTCCTGCAGTTATTTGACAAGGTGTTGTGTGTCTATTAACATTGAGCATTCTACACAGACGTCGGCGGTCTCGGTCGTTAAGTGCAGGTAGTCGCCCACTGCGCTGTGCCTGATGGGGTGTGATGCCTGAAATTTCATACTCTCGGCATACTCTTGATACTGTGGATCTCGGAATGTTAAATTCAATTATGATATCCGCAAAGGAAGAACCCATGCGTCTAGCTCCAACTAACATTCCACGTTCAAAGTCTGTTAATTCTCGTCGTGCCGCCATAAATAAAGAAAAACATGTTCACAGGAATAACTTGAACACAAATGAAAGCTTTGGAAAACGAACTGCGCATTTATACTTTTTCGCTGCGATACTACTGCCATTTGTATATTTGCATATTGCTATCCCATGACTTTTGTCACTTCATTATATAATGCAATGTATAAATTATAATACTACTCAATATGAATATTATTTTGCACGATACTTTCAAAACATGAAAATTATTAGATTCCAACAAGACAAAATAAAATATCGCTATTTTAAAAATTGAGAAAGCCATTCTTCTAAATTTAAAAATAAATAACATTTGGCAAATAATACGATCAAAATAACTTTACATATTTATTCGAAAACTTTGAGACAAAGTGAAAACAGAAAAAAATTTACATTGTATATTTTTTAATTATAAAAAAAATTAAATGACTGTAAGTAGAAAACATTTTGTTATTTAGAACATTTTAAAGAAATTATCATTATATTTAGAATAAGTAACAATAACCACATTATGAGAAACAAAGTCAACGTTGGAAAATAAAAGAGTTGTTGTAATTCAATACAGGAGTGGAAAACTATTGTTTATTTTTACTTCATTAGAGTATTTTGGAAGAATAATAGAATCATGTAAATTTTTGTTTTTATTTCCCAGATAAAAGGATTTTATTTTTCAACATAATTAGAAAAATTAAGCAGAAATGTTTGTAAATGTGTAATAATACCTTTAAAAAATTCTTCCGAATAATGTTTGAATGGAGTGTTATGATTTTGATTTTTTTTCAATTGAATATTATTCATTTTTTAAAGAATTGTTTAAAGGTTATTTTAAAAAATTTTAATTTGCCTTTTAGAAAACACCAATTACAATCTAAATTTCAGATTTAAGTTAAAAACTTCGGAAACCCTTTGCACTCTACAGCCTACATTTTTTGAAACCCTACAAAAAATGTAAAAATCATAATATAAATTTTAAACAAAATTAGCAAATTAATAATAAAATGCAATATTTTTAAAATCTTAAGTTTTCAATAGATTTGTAAACATGCACAAAAATGGAAATATGTAATGCGAATTTTAATAATTGTGTAAAGAAAAATAAATCACTTTAATATACATGTATTGTAATTCAGATGAAAAAAATCTAATATTTTAAATGGTATTAAGAAATTTTTTTGTCTCATTTTCTATTAATTACTTTCATAAATTAAAAGAATCTTGTTGGAAATTACAATCAAATGTGTATATTTAATTAAATGATTAAAAAAATAATGTTATTAAATGTTTGGAAAATAACTATCCTTTTGAACTGACGAGAAAATATTAAAAAAACTTAGATCTTAAAAAGATAACATTCTTTTAGATGCTAAAGTTTAATTTTTCAGTTTTCAAATAAGAAATATGAAGGCAACACTACAATATTTTCTTGAAAACAATTTTATTTCAACTTTTCCTCAATAGATGGCGATACGAGAATACGCTTGTGAATTGAAGAAAGAAATGGATGGTTTGTAATCTTGAACATCATTTAAAGCGTTTGATGATTTATTTTATAAATAAAGTTTTTTTCCAAAAAAAAAATTATATTTTTCAGAAATAATTTAAGGTTTTCCTAATGATACCAAAATCTAAAATAGTTTGATTTGTACTCTATTTTTCCTCTATCAAAAATATTATATTTAATAACTGTAAAAGATCGAAAAAATGTAAAAAAATGTCTATGTTTAAAATTTGGCAATAAATAGTCCATCTCTTAAAATTTCTTCTTTATAATTACTAATATATCAACTTTAAAGACAAAAAATTACTTCAATTTTATGTAACACTTTACCTTAAATATTTAAAAAAGTAAATGATTTGAATTAGAAACATTTTATTAAAATTCTTTTTTGTAATAAAAATTTTAATCAATAAAACATTTTAATTATTATTTTTTCATTATTATAAAGATTTTAATTTTGAAAAAAATATATAAATAAAATTTTAATAAACATATTTTAATAATTTTAATTATATTCATGGAAATTAATTATAAATAAAATTATTGAAAAAATGAAAAGATTGAAGATGCAACAATTGCATCGTTTCAGAATATTTATTTGTATCTTAAAATCATATATTTAGTGTAAAAATAAGTACAATCATACCTTTATTGTATAGCTTCTGAACTAATTATCTTAAAATTTTTAATGATGAATTTTAATTTTAAAACATTGAGTTATATGTTAATTGAGTGATACGTAGTGTATTAATGGTCGAATTAAATTTATCGAATAATATTCCCCATGAATTGGGAAAAAATAAGAATATTTGTTTTCTATTTAATAATTTATTTGCATTCATCAAAGTGAAGTTTTATAACCATAAACGGATTAGTTTAACATTTCAGATATTAAGATTCCAAGGAAAGAAGGAATAAATAAATAACACATTATTGGATTTTTATTGTATATCACATACTATGGATTAATTATTTCATCTTTATAGAAAATTTACATTTGGAAAATGTGAATCATAAAATAAAGTATTGATTACTTAAAATTTTATTTATCATTAAATTAGGATATTTTTTCTAATATAAATAAACATTAGTACTTTCTTTTACATAAATTATATCATTTAAAGCACGAACATATTAAATAATGACAAATACTCTCAGTCGTAGATGCTTAGCTTAATAGAAGATTTTGAAAAACATTTTTTAATAAATTTTTGTATCTGAAATTCAGATTTTTTTTCTTTTTAATTTTAAGACATTTAGCAAATTTATTCGTGGCCAAATTAATTTCAATATCTACCGAGGTAGAAGTAAATACCATTAATAAAAAGATTAAAGATTTTAACTAGACAAAACATTATTGTAAAAAAACATACATATTTAGAGTTAAGTAAAAATTGTTTATACCAAATTCAACTTTAAAATGTTAACACTAGACAGCTAGAGAAGGCAAAAGTATAATTACGTAAATTTTATGTTATTAATTTTTTTAAATGGTAATTTCAAGAAAAATTTTATAATGTCGATTCTTTTCAATTTAGTCATTTTAACAAACTAAAGTACTTATAGAAAATTCAAGAATTTGACTTAAATGCACAACTATTCTGTCCAAATGTGTATGTTTGCAGGTCATTGAGAGATTTATTACATAAGTTTCATTTACATTCTCTGAATGATAAGAGCTAAGAAAGAATCGTGACATAGTTCTGGAGTCCCTTCTTTAATTAAGAGATTGTTCAGCAAGTTTCAATCAATGAGGCAAAAGTTGGAATGAGGTTCTGATTGTCTCGAAGAATAAATAATGGAACATAGCTGAAAGATAGCACTCCAAGATGATCATTTTCATATATGAGTTCATTAGTAAGAAATTAATACTCCGTGAGAATGGATATTTTCAGAATTGAAATCGAAGGGAATAATGAGTTTTCGATTCCTTTTAAAAATGAATCAATATTTGAAACATCATTGGTGATGTTCAGAGTTGAATATATTCTCATATTCATGTCAGATGTGAGTTCAATTTTTCATATTATTAAACGGAATTATTTTTCTATATTTCCATAAAAAATTATTTATCATCACTTATATGTTGCATATCGAAGTGGTATATTTTTTTCATTTACTTCGCCCTTCGCATTAAAGTGATACATATTTTTTAAATATAAACATACAAAGGCAAATTAAATGAAGTTATTATTAGTAATTTTGTTTAGATCAAAATAGAGATACGAAAGTTTGATCTCGTCATCATATGATAATAATTGGAAGATTTCAGCGCTATCTATTAAAATAAAATAAAAACAAAAGTATAAATTAGCAAGCATATCTTCAGTTGTGGAAATATTAAAATATAGAGAAACCAAACTTTGATGGCTTTTTCAACCTTAAAATTTGGAAGTTCAAATTGTCTTCAGGGATAAGGTTAATTTTTCTGCTTATAGTTTTGTACAGATCCTAGTGAAGGATATTTTTAAGCATCTGCAATGGATTTTTTTATTTCGATACTATCGACGTTTATTGTATTCTCTAATAGCTTTAAAGCATTTTGAAATTTTGATCGTGTCAGAACAGGATATTATATTGGTAATGAGGATTGGAACGTCAACAAAAATTCGGTAACGAAAAATTAAAAAAAAAAAAAAGCGTAGGTGAAAAATTGAAATTTTTTTATCTGCAAGAGATATAAAAAAAATCAGCTTTTAATAACGCGTTGCCATTGCATTTACAAAAGCTCTGATTTAAAAAAATTACAGCAAATAAAATCGAGAAAAATATTATTTTTAGCACGTGATTATTCGAAATGAAACAAATAGGAAATGGGATATTTTTTTAAACAATAAATGCGAGGCAAAGTTTTTTGGATCGTTTGCAATACTGAACTGGTTCATTCAACGAATCAATTAAATTGAAAAAAAAGCCGTAATTTAACTTGCACGAGCATGAGGTGTTTTGCCGTTCAAGAAATTATGTTTTGACATGATAAATTCGAAATTTGTAAAGCAGATTTCATTTTAATTTTTAATTTTGTTGTTGTTAACATAATTTTGAAATAATTTGTCTACCAAACTATTATTGTTTTTCCTTGATATTTTATTTTAGTATTATTGATTTGTAGATACTAATTTTTGTCTTTAAAAAAATCTTAACTTCTTGGGATTTCCAGGTCACGAGACGTCAATGCTTGAATGAAAGCGAGATTCCTCAAAGAAGTTTTCCTGGTTTGAACCCTTGTTTGAAGGTGACCCTTGCTGAAGTTTTCAGGTCAAAGAGATTACTTAATTCTTTTTCCCCCTTTTATTCTCTTTTTTTGCAACTTAAGCTCAATCTTACTTTCTAATATAGTTCAAAATAGTGTTTTAAATATAATATTAGTACGAGATTTAAAAATAACTTCATTTTAAAAGTCTTTGAATTAGGAAATATTTAATTCATTACTTATTTTCATAAAATTGCCCTTTAATTTTTTTGTAGCTTCTTTTCTTTTAAGAAATTTAACACAATTTAATTCGATATGCTTTGATTCTAAATGAGTTTTGAATAAAAATTTGGATGAATAAAAAATTTCTCTTAAAATGTTTCCCAGCTTCAAAAAAGTTTGGATTTGCAATGATTCCAGTGAGTTGTAACTATATATGTATATATATTTATTCATAATTGAAAGAAATATCTAAACGTATTTAAATGGAAATTTTGTATACCTTTTAAAAACTTAAATACCTATAATTATTGGGCCAAACAGACTTCTTCTTGTATCAATTTCAGGATAAAAGAAATATTAAAAATTAGGAGAAACTACTTTAAATAAGTTTTTATCTCTATTGGAAAAAAATATGTTACTCTAAAAGTTTGTCAATTGCATATATTGTAAATAAGATGAAATAATTCTCAAAATAAATTAGAAACAGCACAGATGTATATTTTTTAGCAGATTTGAACTGGGTTTAATAACTTTCTTAAGATTATTTTCATATTTTGATATCATATTTGTAATAAATTCTTTCTCAATACTTTAAGAAAGCAAAACAAAAAATATTTATTATTTGTAAAAGAAAATTGCGTGGTATACAAATTATCGTTTCACTTAGTTCTAAATGAAAACATCAATCAATTAGTATCTATTGATGATGGAAATAAACAAAATGATGAACCTTCAAATATTTACTTTAAAAAGAACTGCAATTTAATTATTATTCCTTATAAACAGATGTTTTGTCTTCCAACCTTCTATACATAATTATTTAAACGATGAGCTTTTAAAAATCCAAAAAATGATATTGTTTAAAGTCTCATTTGAAGAATTTGTTTAATTTTACTCGTCTTCACAAATTAAGCTTCGCTCAGAAATTCAAGATATAAACGTAATCACTAATTGCAATATTATCCCGTTCTTATCATTTTATTCTCAGATCTCTGAGAGTTTCTGGTTAAATAACACTTAATTCCTCTTCTCCAAATGATAACAAATGGCAAAGAATCTCAAGGCTTCAGTTTCAACACGCTTCAATAATTAAGAGAGCGTTTAGTAATTTCCTATAAATTTGGGAAAAGTTTTAAGAAGTTTTTGATTGTTTTCTAGAATAAGGAGTAAATGAATATAGTATTTAAATCATATCTATATGCATAGATTCATTGAGAATATATATATATATATATATATATTCTCAAAGAATCTATTATATATAGAGAGAGAGAGAGAGAGAGAGAGAGAGAGTAAGAAAATATGAACAATTACCATCTAGGGGCAAATCCTTATGAAAATTATTTTTTATTAAAATTTCACATTTAAATAAATAATGAGTTTTGAATAATGTATAAAAAATAATCATTATTAAAATATTTGCCCCGTTTCATAATTTTTCTTATGCTAAATAGTAATCATTATATACTAAAACACTGCTCCTTATAACACTCCATAAAGCGTAAATTAAAAATAAAATTTTGGAAATTAATATACAAGGACTAATTTTTATTTGTTCTGCTAAAGGCTAATTAGCATGAAATAATTTTTAAAAGAAGATACATATGTTCAATCAACTAAATATTAATGAAAAATATATGATATATGAAGAAAAAATATGAAAAAAAGATAATAATGGTATGTATAAACATTGTAAACAACATTTCTTAACAAATGGTAAATACGTGTTCCAGAAAAACTTTTTTTTCTACATAAGATGCTGGCCCACTTCAATTTCCTCTTTAAGTCGTTGATGTTATTGTACTTGAATTCGCTCTCCAAAAGTTCATACTCATGTGAAACAAAACTTTTTTGTTTCTTCTTGTAGAGGAATACTAAAAAGTAGCCTAGGTAAAATCTTAAATATACCAGATCATTTTATAATAGCAAAGGCAATGGCAATATTTATTTCAAGGCTAGGTATGAAATAACGTGGGACTGAAGTAATAATATATTTACTGAATAATACAACCCCCCCCCCCCAAAAAAAAAACAATTAATTTTTGATAGACAAGAAAATATAATACGGAACTGGAAACCTTGCCATCTTGAGAATAGAATCTCCACTTTGGATTATAATGGAAAAAAGAAGCTACAATAAATAAATAATAACGGTTCTTGTCTACAAATAACGGGCATATTAAAGTTAATGAGGTTTCCTCCCTCTATATTATAAAATGACAAAATATCTTTTTGTAATGTTTCAAGTGTGGTGAATTTCATATAACGTATTTGCATTCTGAAACTATATGAAAATGAACTGAAATGTTCTCTTCTATATATAAATGATGCTTTTGTTTGAAAGTAAAAAATTTCCAATACTTTCTTTTTTACTTCATAATACAATTGAATTTTTAAATATTATTTTTAATTATTATGTTCAATATTACGTGCGTTATTTATTTTACTTCTTCATAACCTCCATTTTAGATTTAACAATGAATACTTTTCTGATCTAACATTTGTCAGCTGAAATTTTCCGTTACTGTTATTTTTAATAGCACTTGCTATGGACAAGATCGCTGATGTTTCAGATATTTTAAGCCGAAATGAGCGTTTCTCTTGAAATCGCACCAACTAGGGTCAAGAGCACGACTTAGCTACTCTCTTATCACATTCGCTTGCACAGCCCCTTTTTACAGGGGGGCACATTCAAACACCTTACAGATAGCACACAGAAGAACAACCATATCCGAACCGGGACTCGAACCCGGGACTTCCAGATTACAGGGAAGACGCACTACCCCTATGTCAAGAGGCCGGCTGTCAGCTGAAATAAAAATATGAAATCAATCGGAATCGTCATCTGATAAGAAAATTTTTCAATGAATACATTTTAAAAAATAATTCTAGGAATGATTAAAATTTGATTTCTGAGAACTATTTATAATATTTATTTCACTCTAATCTTTTTTTGGTTTTAATATTCACTGCTGCTTACATTTATCAATTAAGTTTTATATTTATTGAATTTTGATTCCGAATTCAATATTTATCAATTTCGTTTTAATATTCATTGACTGATTTCACTGTTATCCTTCACTGCTCTTAATATTTATTGTTTTTTGTTGTTACTTATGGCACTTGACATGGACAAGCCCCGCTGATACATCAGCAGATTTTAAGCCGGAGATATGCGTTTCTTATTTTACAAGTAGCGCCATCTAGGGCCAAGAGTACGACTCAGGAACACACACGCCACAACCCTTTTTAGGGGGCGGACTTCATTCCTGCATATTCATTCATTTATCTCAGATCGTAATTTAGACCTGGAACAGAGAACATTCACCTCTGACCCAGTACCCCCAGTGGTATTACTTTCGACATGGAGGACTTTGCGACCACGAACAGATTTAAAGAGCGCCAGCCGCCACATACTCGGGGAATCCTTTGGCCGGTGAGTTTCGAACTCGTAACCTAAGGAGAACGAGTCTAACGCTCTACCAACCAGGCTATCTTGGCCCTGATATTTTTTGTAATTGCAACAACGCGTTGCAAAGTATAAAACCGATGAAATTAGCATTATCACTTGTCTGTAATTATTAGCTACATTAATTATTAGAATAAATATTTCACAAATTAAAAACAATTACTATATATCTTATTTTAATTCAGTCCTTTCATGAATTCTGTTTCATAAAATCTTTGTCCTAACCTTTTATTAAACTATGCTATATTTGGAAGAGATTCACTAATTCTAGGGTTGAAGGCACTTAAAATTGTTCGCGCGTGTAGACATCATAGGGTGCATCTAACAAGTGTCGGTCGCTTCCGTTTAGTACAAAGATGGAAGTAGAGAATTTAGACGCTTCGGTGAATCCACAATCAGTAATTATTCAAGCCGAGAGGTTAATCTCAAAGTCAAAGACTTACCGACATTCAACTGAATCCAAAGAATATGACGGAGGCAAAGGGTTTGATATAAAGTTAGATAGCATCACTGAATTTATGTCAGTTTAAAGATATATACCTTATATAGGGTGTCCATAATTAAATGTTTCTATTTTAAAATTGTTTATAGTTTAAATTATCGTTCAGAAAATTTAGAAAATTGTAAAACACAATACCTTATACTTAATAAAATTACACAATCCTTAATGTGAATGAGGTATTTTTATTAAAAAAATTCAAAACCCTATTGATTACATCTTCGACAGTATCTGTTATTGAATAATTTCAGGCTCACAGCTCTACACTAAAGATTGGGATAAATAAAATTGTCATTTAGATAATTACAAGAGAAAAACAAATCGTTGAAGACAACTACAAACGTCTTTCAATACTAGAATTTGAATTTTCTTAGGAAATTTATCTTCCAATACAGGAGAACTGCGAAACACAATGTCTATTAATGAGGTAACGTTCGATAATAGTGCTCTATCTAAAATTTGTATTATAATTAATTTTAGACAAAATATTTTAACAAATAAACAAGAAGAATCAAAAGAGTAAATTTTTCTTTACGTTTCACTATGCTGTTATAAATGCTATAAAATATCATTCACACCTCGTTTTCAGAGATGTCTATTGCTAAACAAAATATTGTTTCATATAGCAGCTAAATTTTGCATTCGAAATAATAATTATAATGGATTTTCCAAGTAAATAACGAACTTTAAAGGGCATACGAATAAATTTATTGAATGCTAAAAATCTTTCATAAATGACAACCAAATTTGAAGAGACGAATTCTAATCATAGAGCTCAGATTGAATCCAGGCTTACGGAACAATTAAAAGCGATATATCATCTGCCGTTCCGAATATTCTAGAGAATAAATTCCAAGTTTCCAGAATTCAGGAAAATTTGAACAAGCACTAAATGAATTTCATTAAAATAATACTTTTTGAATTGTAAAAACAAGTACAAAACATTTCTCTGTTGTAATAAAGTTAGGAGTTATGGTAGAAAAACTGAAATACAGCTTAATTTTTAATTATTTAAAATTCTATTCGAATAAAAAAAAACTAAAAACAATTTCTCTGAGGTATATTTTCCTCTATTCATATGTGTAGTATATTTAGTTGTTGTTGATCAACAGTATGAACTGTAGAATGTGAACACACACACACACACACGCACGCACACATACACCCCCACCCCACCCCACACACAACCTTATTGTTAGTTGACATTAAGAAAAAATATCAGACTTATTTGTTGTGTTTTTTTGCTTCTCACCTGAGCAGATTTGCCATCGAAACTGTCAAACATGTCTTTAATGGTCATGACTTTTTTTTAAAAACAAATGTTAATTATATTATCTTAATTCAGAATAGCAATAAAATTTGAATCACAAAAAAACTATAAATAATTACAAATTTTTTATGCATAATCTAAAGAAAACTTAAAATATAGATTCAATTATATATATATATATATATATATATATATATATAAATTATTCATATAATCAAGAAATGGTATTTCTTGATAAAATGTACAGACGGCCACGAAATAGAATAAAAATGTAAAATAATACTTGTTGGGTAGAAAATTTAAAATAACCACTGCTGAGAGGTAAAATTTTGAAATAACCATATTTTGGAGGTAAAATTCCGAAATAACCACCGTTGAAAATCGATTTTTAAATTGATAAAAAATAGTCCATAAAATATAATTGCTTGTCGCTAGTTAATATTGATTTATCGATTACATTAAATCAATTTTAAATTGATAGAAGTTAATCGATATAAACCAATTAATTATCCCTTTTCAAAATCTTGTAGAAATATGGTAGAATACCGATGCACAACTTATTTTGTGGTCGACTGTCCAATACCACATAAATTATAAATGCTACTACATAAAATGATTCATTTTTACTGTATATATTTAAATCAGTAATTGAAATAATGTACAAAAAAAAAGCAGTTCACCATTTGAAACACTCTTGCAGATTTCCTTTGGAGGAATTTAATTGAAGTGCAGTTAAATTTAAGGCATTCAAAAGAAAGACAACAATTAGATAACTGAACTTACTTTCTTTTATTGGCGCTTTGAGAATTGCTAGCATTCCTGACATTTCTCCTTCTTCCCCTCTTTTTTCCCTTTTGGGACAAATATTAGTTATTTTTATAGTTTGTTAGCAAGATAAATGGTGGCCAACTTCGGGGCGTTGATTTGCAGACTGCTGGTTTTGTAATGGCTTCTTCACGGTTTAATAGCGTGTTTTATTGTCTGCGTTAAAAGCAGATTTATTACGTGTTTCCAGCCAATTTTTCATTGTTTCAGTTGCTGAGACGGATTTATTTGTCAAAATGATAAATTTGGTAGATACGAAATGATGGATGCAGTTTAACCTTAGATTCAGTTTGATAATGTAAAGATGAAACTTTTAACTTACTTTTAAATAGTTTATAAATTAGAAGTTAACTAAGGAAAAGTTTCAGAAGCAAATAATTATACTAATTTGAGTTTAAATATTAATTTTAGGTGTTTTTCTAATGAATCAATTTATGTCCTTAAAGCACAGATATATTGTTCAATACAAGGATATTAGGCAATATCAGAAATTGTGAGTAATATTGTTAAATATTGCATAATACATTACAATGATATGCAACAGGCATATCTACCAAGGATTTAGACCATTGAAGGAGTCAAATATAAAATTAATAAAATAATAAATTTTAGGAAAAATTTATATTATTAATTCACTAATGGGAAAGCTGAAACGATCAATTAACCTTTTATCGTACAGTTAAGGATTTTTAGAAAAGCGTTGTTTGCATAATTATAATAAAACAATCAATTCAGCGGACAGGTAAACACACTTTTGAACCGCAGGACCATGCCTATTAACACACACACAGCGCATAAAGGTAGCACACTCAGTGTATGGGAATTTAAAAAAAGAGGAGACGATGCATTTTTAGATATTAATTGAGAAATTAATTGATATCCTTTCCATTAATTTCGTAGTATATTAAAATAGCTTCAAGAAATCTTCAAGTATCTTTTATACGAGTTAGAAAGGTCAGAAGACTGGAAGAATGATATACTTTGAGATGCTTTGATAAGATGTCTGCGACATTATATATCTGGAATGACTGATGCTGCTAGACGCCTCAATGTGTCTCGTAATGGTGTTCAGTGACTTTGGGATCAATATCAATCCAAAGATTCTGTGTCCAGAAGACCTGCCCCATCCCGACCCTGAGCTACAACATCTGCAGAAGACCGTTTTCTATCTCTTTCGGCCCGCAGGAGAAGAGCTACTACTATGACGCAGCTCGTTGCAGACCACTTTGTAGCATCAGGAAGAAGAATCTCCGATGCTACGATGGGAAGTCTTCACAATGCAGGTATCTATACAAGAAAACCAGTTGCATATGTTCCCCTCAACAGACGACGGCAAAAGATCCGCTTATGTTGGGAAAGAGTGCTGAAAGAGTTATGTGCTGTTCACAGACGAGTCCAGATTTACAATGGAGAGTGATTCAGGGCGTCTACTGATCTGGATGGAACAGCGCACTAGATACCATCAATCCAACACTGTTGAAAGATACAGTTATAGAGGTGGTGGAATCATGGTTTGGGCAGGGATCTCACTCGGTGGTCACAATGAACTCCATGTGTTCCATGGAGGAATTCTGACTGGTTTTAGAAATCGAGATCCTTGATCCATATGTCCTCCCATATGCTGGGGCTATTGGTAATGACTTCATTCTGATGGATGATAATGCACAACTTCACCGAGCTCAGATTGTCGAGGAGTATCTTGAGGATCACGGTTTGGAAAGAATGAAATAGCCAATACGATCTCCAGGTCTGAATCCTATAGAACATATTTGGGGCTATCTTGGTAGACAGGTTGCTGCTTTAAATCCTCCTCCAAGGTCGTTACATGAGTTGGAACAAGGTTTGTTCTGTGTCTGGTCTTCGTTTCCTATTCCGGTGACAGACAACTTAATAAACAACATGGAAAATCGATGTCGCCAATGCATTTAAGTTAGGGGTGGACTCATTATTTATTAGAACCCATTTTTGAATTTTTTCTATGACATTTTACAACATAACACTTAGATGTGCTGTTTTCTCCAAGAATGGACTTTTCCCCAAAGATTGCTTTTTTGTTATAAATCGTTTTTGCAAGCCACTTATACAAATTTCTATGACGCATTCAATAAAAATCTATTTAATGCGCATACTATCCAATTTTTTTATTTCTACATTCATTCATTTGCAAATTAGATGCAAAAAACTGGTTGTACCTTAGCGTTTTGAGACCAGTGTATTTTGTTTTTGAGTCATCTAGCTAATTATGTGGGTGCTATTAAAGACTACTTGTAAACTCAGAAAAAATAGGTTCACAATGATAAATTTAAGTTAAGGAATAAAAGAATAAATTTCAGACACTTCTGTTAATACATTTACTTCATTTCAGAAATAATCTAGGCTAATTTGATATGTTAACCGAATGGAAATTTCTTAGGAAATTTTGTTATGCCTGTTGTTGAATGACATTTATAAAAAAAATAAATGTTATTTGAACTCTAACTGCAATAGGTTACCTGTTGATTCCCAGGAGTTAATAGTTGTTAACATATTAAATTAAATATGCCGTGTAAATATTTCTAAAAGATTTCATGAAGTAAATATTTTTAAGCTTCAATTTTTGTAAAACACATACTATTTCAGACGCCTTAGACTGTTCAGTTTATAGTGACTGAGAATTTCTACCATTTCTTAATTTAAATTAAACTTTTATTGATAATTCCAATTATTTTTTAGAAAATTATTAAATTATGACATGTACCGAAACCTATTCAACATAGAAAATAAAATCTGAATCGATGTCTTGATTATCAAAAAGGAAAAAATGTAAGGCTGAAATATCGGTAGCAAAATTAAAATGCGATTTTAATTTTATTTCAACAATAATCTATTTTTGTAAAAAATGTTTAAAATATTAATTTGAAAATTAGTTAAAAGGTGAAAAAAATATTATATAAATTATTAGTGTCATCACAATTGTAAATTTTAAAATGATGTAAAAATATTTTTACTGAAATATTGATATAAGTCAAGATAAATAAAAATCATAATTTCACATAATTATTAAATAATTAAAATTACTATTAAAATGTCAAAGTATTCCCTCAAAAGCATTCTTTCTCTAGATACAAAGTATCTATGTTGCAAGTTTCATGATTCTGAGTGAGATGGTTTTATGCAGATCGCCCATACCCATTTTTTCAATTCCTACTATTAGCTCACACTCTCTTTATATATATATATATATATATATATATATATATAGTTCAAATTTTCAATCTTTAATAAAATACTTTTTATTCATCCAATAAGGTCCAAGTAAATTTTTTTAAACTTGTATTATATGATATCTGATGTTAATTAATTATTTTTTTAATTAAATAAAAACTAATTTTAAAGGCTTTATAGTAACTCTTTATTATAGTTATAGTTGTTAGTCGGATTAGCCTGGTTGGTAGGGAGTTGGATTCGTATCTCTTGTGCTGCAAGTTTGAATCTGATCACAAAGTTCTCCATATTGAGAGTAATATCACTGAGGGTACTGAGTCAAAGGTGATCGCTATTCCAGTGCTCACGGGTTGATTTAATTATGGATATATATATATATATATATATATATATATATATAAACTTATTTACGAGTAGAGTTAATCATGCATACTCAAATGACTGGGAAGCTATTTTGATTCCAGACATAGTAAAATGTGGACAATGAATTTTGTCTAGAGAAGTCTTTGTAGTAGCATCAATATCCGTAGCGTTTAAAAAACTTTCAGCACTCATTCAACGTAGGGAATTTTGTACCTCAATTTCCCTAATTCCAAAACTTTTCATCACAGCGTGTCGTAGAAAGATTACATTTTGTGACTTCAGGAAAAAATGGTAAACCTGAATAATAAAATATTGTTTTTCTGAAAAATATAGCCATAAATTGTTTTACTAAATTTTATTAATCACGATTTATTTTTTATCTAAGGGTTCATTTGTAGCTTCTCGAATCTCTTACGTATACATATACCAATGGGAGATAGGAAAAGAAGCGGGAATCTAAATATTTTATACCATTACATCAATATAAAATTCCTGAAACGCTCTCATTGATGTCCCTTGGTGCTTTTTAAAGAACTCTATATAAGCTCTTTGCGGGATATTTTCATTTTAGTGCCTCTGTTAACTCCTTTAATATTCGATACTTGGATAATTTCTTCAATAAAAAATTAATATAAATATAGATATTTTCATTTCTAACTATTTTTTATTTTCAGGAAAATAGAAGATCAATATCCTAATATCCATAAATTCGAAATCAATTTAGTAAAAAAAAACGAAAACAGCTAGCATCTGAAATTTTGCTAGTGTTTTGTAACAATTAACTAGGCTCATAATGTTTAACCACTAAATTGCAAAATACTTTGGAAGGTATTTATAAATGGTTCTCTTATTATAAAATTACCATTAGTGCTGAAAGAAGTGCTAAAATTGACTTCTCTAGAAAACCCTCAATTTTACTTCCGTATATAACATATGGCGGATTTCCACTTGCATGGAATGAATCGATCAAATATCTGGGACTTCCGTTTGCTAAAACTAATCAAAATGGCAAAATTTTAAAAAGTCTTAGAAATAAGGCACTTAAAAAATACAAGGTCTTAAAATATTAGGGTCTCTGAGACACGGCCCAAGAACAAAAAAATTAATCACAATCGTTAATAACAGCATACTTAGTGTATTTTATTACAGTAGTCCTATCTTAATAAATTCTCTGAAACCCATCTCAAATCCTGTAACACAATCCAAACAATGGCACTGAGAATAACACTTGGTGTCCCCATCTAGACCCCTCACACCGTTTTATTAAAACTTTCAGGACAAGAAATTCTTCCATAAAAAATTAAACGCCTTGCAATCCAATTTTTCATCAAACAAACGACTAATTTTCCTTTCTCTCCTTTAACCAACAGCACTGATGAACTAAATGTCCTATTGACTGAAAAGGATGAAGAAATGCTCAATGATTTGTTTCAAAGTCTTAATTGTTCTTCGAACCATCTAATAAAAATACCAATTTCCCCCCATTCCAGCCCCAATCATTGTGAAATTTTTCTGAAGGATTTCAATTTTCAAAATAAAGAATTCCCAGCTTCTGTCATCGCAGCAAGTTTCAACGAATGTATCCAGAAAACATTTCCGAATCATTTCATCATAGCCACTGATGGTTCAAAATCACAGTTTTTCACCTCAATTATTGGTATTGCTTGTTTTCAAAAATTCATTTATCGCATTCATGCCATAAACTCCATTTTTACAGCTGAAGTCTTAGCAATCTGTCAAGCTCTGGACGAACTGGCAGTTCCAAATAAAGATATATTAACCCTTTGCACTCGAGCGGCGCCGATACGTCGCCCGGCCGTATCGGAAAAGTAATTCGATGCATAATTATTCAAAATAAAAAGGCTTGTTTATTGCTCCAAATTTTGTGTGTTTGTGCTAAAATTGAATTTCTCCGTCTTTTTACCATTATGTAGGTATTTTCAATAATTAAAATTGAAAAATAAATAAATAAAACTTCAAAATGATGCACCGTCCTGAATGGTGCCGAAGAAGAGCCATCGAGTGAAAAGGGTTAATTCTTTCTGACAGTTATTCTGCTTTCATCACTCTCAAAAACATCAATTTCCATTCGCCTAAAATTATTTAACGATTAGCCTCAAAAATTTATACAAGAAAAGATTTGAACCAACATATCTCTCTTCTATAGGTACCTGGTCACTTCCTTTGCAGACATACTTGCAAAGGAAGTGACGGAATCTACGTCATTCATTCAGTGGATCTCCCCGGAGGATGCGATCTTTAATCTGAGAAAGATCTCTTCAAAAATCGCCTCAAATAATTATCATAGGAGCAAATATCAAGCTTTGATCGGGGATTTCCTGGACATCAGTACAATCACTAACTGGACTAGAAGTAGGATTCAAGATAAACTTATTGCACGAGTGATTTGTAAAATGATCATTACCCCAAGTTTTCTCCACAGGTTCAATCTCTCAGACAACCCCTTGTGCATCTAATGTAATGATGACAACGACATTTCCCACATCTTGTTAATATTCTCAAAATATGTTCTCCACAGAGAAGCGCTCTGGAAAAAACTCAGCATCCAACTGCCGAAAATTCCTTTTGCCTCTCTTCTGTCTCAAGCTCTCGCAAGCAAACAACATCTAAACATCTTCATTCAAGCCCTCAAGTACTTTGATATCCTTTAACTGTAACATTTTCGCTCCTATGGGATAACAGCTTTTGCCTCTATATCCCTCAATGTTTATATTCAAGTCAAGTCAATGTTTAACCAGATGTCAGAAATAGCTTGTGGTGATTAAGGATATGCATTATTGGATTTGCACCCTGTTTTAAAGCTGCTGAAGCACTATTAGAAGATTAATATGTTTTAATCGGATTAAATTACCTTCAGAACCCATTTACTATTATGGCCATTTGAGAGGTGTAGATGTCACCGTATATTCATTGAACCTGATATTCAACATTGTGTACGGAAAGAAGGCTATTAACAAAACTCAACATTTTGAACCATGGACAAATAATAAATTAAGCCATTGCAAGTTACAGAGTATTATGTCCATCGATTTGGGAATAAATAATCGACGATGCCATATTTAACTTGCTAAAGTCCTTTGATTGTAGATCATCAGGGAAATTGAATTTCGATTCATTGGTTATATTGTTATTGATTATACTGTTGGTTGCGCTGTTAATGAAGAACAGTCTCAAGTAACATGCCATCAAGGCACCAAACCGAATACGAAAAGATCAGTTCAATCAAAATGATCTTGAAATAGACTGAAAAAAGCATAGATTGGAACGATTTCATTGATAAAGAAATATTAAAGATATTTTAAAACAGACTCATTGTGATCTGGTTATACGTTTTATGGTATTTACAACACAAACGCTTCCAAGAATGATTCACTTTTTAAAACTTTCACAATTTTAAGAAGTAATAAATAAGACTTTTTCCTGTTATCAAGTTTCTTGTTAAGGAACGACATTTTCATTTACTGGTAAGTGAATTTTTAATACTTTATTAGAGTAAAAATTTCACTAATTTAGGATGGTTATTTTAATTTGTATATACTATAAATTTGCACATCAGTTATTAAAGATTGTTGTGTCTAAATATTTTACAAAATATCGGTTTTGTAATATCTGAATTAACCGCTTCAATTATTCATTTTTAATAGCGGTTTTTTTATTTAATGACCATATTAATTGTTATCTTATAAATAAAGGAAAACATATTATAATTCAGTTTGTTAAGATACGTTTATTCGAAATCAGATAGGATTTAAAGCAGCATTAAAAGGGTGTCAAGGCTGCTTTTAAAGCAAAATAAATAACAGAAGTTGGAATGATTAAAAATGATTCTGAAGGATGAATAAAATTTTTTTTATCATTAATATTTCATAGGTTACATCTTTTAAGACAGTTTTATCCGGAAAGTTCTAATTTTCGAAGTTAGCCCCAGGCGTTGAATTTCAAGTAATTTATAAATCAAATGCCAGATTCTTTACTATGTTAGGAATGTTAAGTCTTCAACACAATTTCTGGTTAATGTTTGAGATGGGCTATAAATTGAATTGTCCTATTAATAATTAATTAGGACGTGTAATTAGATGCTTCATGTATTACAAAAATCTTATCACAAACTATATGTTTTCACGATATCTTTAGTGCAATAGTGAGACTTTTAGCATCATTGTTGAAGAGTGGATTGAAAACGAATCATACCAGTGGCGATCTTTAAATCTCCATACTCTCTATTATTTTTTATTAAAAAAATGTAGTTTGACGTATTAGTATTTACATCTTTCACTTTTCAAGTCTGAAAATATATGATACACCAAGAAATATAAATTCAAATTATATAATACATTCTTAATCTTTTGTCATTTATTTCTAACATGAATATAATTTTTATACATGAAAATATAGTGCCAAAAAGTAGCATTCAACCAATATCTAATATTTAGACATTTGTATGCCCTTGTGTTGTTTTTACACTTCTAACCCATGATCTCAATGTAAACTGGATTCGAATCACTCAAAGTTTAGTTTTTTGTTGTTGGTAATGCCTATTCTGCAAATTTGTCAAACTCGACTCGTATAAATACGGGTGAGTTTAAGACCTTCATCGACAGTACAAATTTCTTCATCCATCCAGTCAATTTCATTCGACAGATCGATCGATGGATAAGTGTTTGAGCAATGAGGTGATATTAGACAATGCGGTTGATTTGCTTATTAGTGTTTATTAGATGCATCGCCGAGTTATCTGAAAGATTTGGTTCGAATCTGGTTATAGTTTATTCACCCAAGATATGGTGATGTCAATTTCCTTGAACTATATTTTTATTCAACGTATTATTTCTTGCTCAAAGCATGAGCTTGTGGACTTTAACCGTGATAAATATAATCTTTATGGACACTGCTTTCTTCATTTTGCTTCCTCGACAATAATCCCACTATCAAGCTTTGCTACATTTCGGGTCAGTCTATCTCTGTCAAAATAACAGAGTGGTTATGGGACCAGTATTTTAACATGAAGTACGACACTAATAAAAAAGCTCCCATTATGTATATGTTTATGATGTATAAATAGTTATCATCGGGAAACACTTAAGTTAGGGTGGGAGGTGTGGATTTCATTCTTAGTGCATCGAAATACAAATGGGAGTGCAGAAGTTTCAATGGTGAATTTTTATGCATTGCAGATTAATACTAATGGGTTTGTTGATATATATTGCGTTTGTCTTTTAGATAAGTGATGAAAATAAGATTGTACAGCAATAAAAAAGCAACTACCCAACTTTGTTGTGCCATCGTATAACCTTAAAAATGTATTATTCCATAAGAATTAACTTATAAATGTTTTTGGATAAAAATTATACGTTATTCTGTATTGTAATAAGAACACACAGCAAAATTTTCGAATTTCGGAAAATCGTTGAAAATGTCGATTGTCTGATTTGTAGTGAATAATGATCCTTGAGCCTTTGACTTGTTAATCTGAAAATTTTAAAACAATCCGACAAGTATTTAATGAGATATGGGACTATTTTGCCTAACGCGATATCAGCTGGCATGCTCACTTCCTGTGTTTACATCAAATATATTTCATATACCAGTAGCCAAGCCAAGCCCCCTTTTTTCCATGAAATAAAAAGTTTGTAACAATAGCAGTAAATCCTTGTTTATTTATAGTTTTGCCGCTTTCGTTGTGGTTTTTGATTGAATTTACCTTTGGTTATATTATAATCACTTTGAAAACAAAACTGTCTTTTTCAACACTACTTTATTTATTTATTGCTTACCTGCTTTTTAACTGGTTTCGAAAATGCCTCACATTAAAAGGAAATCCCATGCTATGAATAATAATACACCATATTACCTTGCTATATAAATTTTTTGTACAATTTTTTTGATCATTTTCTAATATGCCGTTACTCTTTATGTTAATAATGCTTTGATTATTTCATTTATATGTCTCAGATTAACACAAAACTTTTTATCGAATTATGTTTTAATCATAATATATTATTTAAAATATTATGCATTTATATAAACTATTTCATAGTGAAATTTTTTGTACATATGTTTTTTTTATCGCATGCATTGTCTAGAAAATTTACCTACTTCAAAATGGCTGATTTCATTTGAATTTCAATTAAATTGCCTTGAATTTTTACTGTGTATTATTGGTTATAAGATAAACAGAATTTCAGATCATTTTATAAATATTTTTACTAAAAAATTATTGAATTAAAAAAGTTAACATTCTATAGTTTTTTTGCTTAATTTTTATAATAATTCCTATATATGAAAATGGTCATTAGTAAATATGATAATAATGTATATTAATAAAATTGGTATCTTAACACTTACAAATGCCAAATTACTGTTCTGAAAAAAATCTAACTTCATATGAGTTATTTTTTATTATAATTTTATTGTGTTGAAAATTTTAAAGCTGTTTTACTCAGTTTGCTTTTTTTCAAAATTTTGTCTGTTACAAAATGCTAAAGGCCAATCACGTTTTATTGTAACTGCATGAATTTTTTATGCTAGCATTTGAATGTATGTTTAATAAATAATTAATATAGATTTAATAGAATTAGGAACAGATTTGTTAAAATTTTGAAAAGATTTATTTTTTGAAAATGTTCAAAGCGAAAAAATCTGATATTTTCCAAAAAAATTTCACAATTTAGTAAAATTTTTTTTTCACAAACTAATATAGATATTAAAAAAAACGAATCCCTATTTTTGCTACATGCATTGTGAGGTCCCTCTCAAAAAAATTGAGGAATTTATTTTGAAAATTGCGGAAGAAGCCTTTTAAAAAAAAGCTCATTTTTTTAAAAAAAATTAATATATTTAAATTTGTAATTTTTGGATGTAAAAATATTTTAGACATTTTGGTATCTACACAATTTACATCTATAGCAAAAATTGATAATTTTACTAAAAATTGTGGGAAAGGTTTTTTAAGTTACTGGGACCCTTAACATTTTTTAATCAGAACTTTTGTAAATGAAATGACAACGCGTTATTTAAAGCTAATTTTTTGAAATGACCGAAGCAGATAATATTATTTTTTATTTTCGACAACGGAATTTTGTGACTTCAAAAACTTCATCCTCAAAACCACATCATATTCTGACATGATAATAATTGAAATGTCCAGCAAGTAAGTTCGCCAACATAAAGTTTTTAAAAGGTAAGGTCTCTAATTTAATAAAGGAACTTGGTCTGCTAAAAACAAAGTTCAGAAATTTTAGCATCCGAACTAAAAGAAATATATTTATTGTAAAACTGCTGTTAATATAAAAATGTATATAATTAACGAAAAGACCATTCTTCCGTTATGTTATAAAGAGACTGAGTGAGAGGGTGGCAGTCCCTAATAGTAACAAATGGTCCCGCCAACTGTTCCTTCTGCGAATTTAATGAAGAATATTAAAATGTTAAATTCATTTGCAGAAGCTCTATTGGCAAGAACATTAGTGGTTTATTTGTGTCGATCCTAATATGATAAACTTTTTAATGATGAAATAAAGTGAATTTAAGAAGTACTTATTGCTTTTATGTTAAGTGAAGTGTTAAATATTGTTAAGCAAGAAATAGAATTGGGAGAGAAGAAATTACTCCCCTCAAAACTTAATAAAATTACGACTCAGTAAAAAGTTCAATAAAAATGTCATCATTTCAATACGTTTTTCAAAAACGTTTATATATTGATCAATCAAATGAGTTAAGACTGAAATTTTGATTGCCCTAAAGTTTACAAACTCTCTGATGATTCAAAATTATATATTTCAACGAAAGTTTTATGACATATTGTACTAACCAATATCATAAATTCTGAATGTAAATAAAAGATGAACGTTAGGCTAATTACGTTTTTTCTATACCAATTTATAATTCAGAAAGGCAATGTAAATATTTTGAATACTTTTAATTCCAGTAGAGAGAAAGCGAAAAATATTTTCAACAAATTTTATTCCCGGTGAACCATCTCAAAACTTCCTGCTAGTTATTTTTTTTAAAAAAAATCCCTATGAGATTAGTTTGCTTTTAATTAAGGGATTAAGATCCTTCAAAAATGAATTAAAATGGATTTATAAACTATTTTGGAAAAACCAATTAAAAAAAATTTAATTACCATTTGTTTTATCATAAATTATTATCAGTTTAATAAAGGAAATATCATATGCGAAGCAAAACATATTGAATCCTTTTTGACGATAACTATAAATTATCTTAAAACTAATAAGATAGTTTTAGATAAATTAAACTAAGTGTGTCATATCGAAAAATAATTTTGAGATAGTTCCCTTAGAAGCATTAGTAGAAAATTTGGATCGACACTGCTGAGCCGGTAGTTAAGTCAGTCCTTGAACCAGTCCAGTCAGCATAACTCAGAATGAAATAATGAGATGACACATTTAATCTACTATATTCAAGATTTATAACCTTTCTGTAAAGAATCCCATACAAATGAATAAATCCAGTGAAAAGAATTATTCACTTGAATGTGTTGAAGTCATTTATTTCAAAGGAACATGTGTGAAATACGCTGCCGTATCAATTTCCTTTGAGAAGAGATATATGTTCTATCACCATTTTTCATGTTGGAAGAATAACAAATATAATATATAAAAGTCAAGGATAAACCATACGGTCATACAAAATCAAGAAGTGAAAAAAAAGAAGCTTTTTTGTGGGTTACGACAGAAATACAGTATACTGTTGTATATTTTTTCTCTCTAACTCTCACACACACAACTTTGATGATGAATGATGTTTTTGGCGCATTATTTTTAGGCTGTCGATTTTGTCTAAACGCTTTGAGTTACATAACGGAATATTTGTATGATATATATAATATATATAGGGTACCCCACAGAGCTATTTTATTCATCCAACATCTGTCTTCATTTTGTCTTGCCAACATCCGATGATAGACGTAATTCAAAATAAGAGTTGTAAAAATTTAGATCATTTTCCCGAGGACAATATTTTTAATTAGTACAGCTTTCCAGAACAACGCCATCTATCAAGCTTTTGAAAAACTGTCCCAATAAATATTGGGCCAGAGGCCCCACTAATATCCGAAAGAGAAGGAACTCTCCACGCGTTAGCGATTCCCTCTCGCAAAGCTACGCGGCAATATGTTTTCAGTCATAATGTTTTCCTACTTCTAACGTCCTTCTAGAGGAAATAATCTAACTTTCTATTTATTTAATGTCTCCATTTTTAATTATTTTAATATTTCCCTGTAAATATTTTCCTTTTCTTCTAAATAAATTCTTTTATTTTTTTAAAAGAAGTCTCTTCATTTTTCGTTTGAATTATTTTAATCTTGGTTTAGAAACTAACACGTAAATATTAAAAAAAGCCTTAGACATCACACCACTAAAACCCCGCTATCTGAAGGGTCTACTTTTTTTAGGTTTGGTTGGACTCCCCTCCCCATATATATATATATATATATATAATAAACGAACAAACCCCCTTATATACTTAATCCTATATATATACATTTAAAAATAAATCATATCCTTCAGAATTTCATAAAAAATAACTAATGGAAAAAAATTAAAAAGCAAACTATCATTAGTTTACTGAAGCACTGATTTTTTCAAACTCAATTTTACTCTTTAATACTAATATTTTAGAGGGTATTGCTTCTTAAACACTTTACTAGTTGGGGAAACTAACGGGGAATAAAACTTTAAAGAAATGTGATTATTTAATAAAATCTTTTTGAAAATATTAGGGTGTATATTTTCATCAAGAAAACGCATGTGTGATATTTTTATTTCACTATCACACAAGGAAATAATTAAGGATTAATATGGAAAAACTCATCTGCACGGACATCAAGGAAGTGAAATAAAAATGTTTGAAAGGAACATAATTTTGAAATTCCAGGAATGTTTTAATTTTCTTAAGGAATTGCAAAACGATATTTGTGATAAGTAACAAAGATCTATCCCCAAACTAAACATTTTCGCAATAACTTTTTATATTTTTTTTGTTATTTTTGCAAAATTAAGATTTCCAAAAGGATACATTTTGTTAACATAATTGTTGGAAGTCATAAAAAGTTTCTTATTTCATTTATAACAACAAAAAGTGCAAAAACGTTTTAGGTAAAAAAAAGTATGTGTATAAAAATTAAGAGAAATATTTTTCTTAAAGTAATGATATTTATTTTTTATCCTTTCATTGTATTTAAAAGTTATTAATCATTTTACAACTATTTCTTGTTACTTTTTACTATTAATGAATTGAATTTAATAAGGAATTTATTTCTTGAAAATAAAAGGTAATAATATGAATATTAAAGAAATTCCTTAAGATTAATATTGAGAAAAAAATATTTTTGTTGACTTTATACAGGGGAGCTAAATGAATTATTAGGTTTTCAAATAAATAAGCAAAATCAGTATAATGATATCAACAGTACTAATAATATCTGAAAAAAATTGAGCATGTAAATATTTGTTTACCATTCAAATAAAACATGTTCTGAGGTAACCAACATTATTTGGAATCGATATTTATATACAAATCATAAATTGATTAAAGATAGGGGTTAAGCACAAACCACAAAATCTACACCATACGATTTCGTTGCAAAATAGTGGTAAGAATATCTGCAAAATAGTAGTAAAGTAGTGGTAAAGATGTTGCGTGGTCACAAGCATTATTGGAATATTTCCCGAAGAAATTAGATCTATTAGCACGTTCGCTTTCTTTCTATGTTATTTATCGTAAAATTTAAAATTATTGTTCATTTATTTTATTTTTTCAACAATAATAAAAAAATACAGTCTTTCCTTTTTGATTAAAAGTTGACTAATCATATTTTATCTTCGTTAGCAATCTTTAAGTCTGAATTTCAACATTTCCATTTCTCAAATTTGGGAAATGAGCGAACGGATTCAAATAGAGAAAAAGTGAATTTTTTTGGGGATTTCATCTCAATATTATTGATTCTACATTTTAATGAAAATATGACATTAAAATTGTATTGAAATACAGTTGAATATCTGTTGTAAATTATATATGATCATATATTTTCTTTCACCAAAACATTAGTAAATTACTGTAGAAGAAACTCTATAAACATTGCATATGCTGTGATTAATTACATTAAGGAATTGAACCACCTACTTAATAAAATAAAAAGTATCAATAACTTCTTATCTTGAAAATAAGAAGGGTATAAAGGATAAGTTTTTTTCCCCTCATTTTTTCACGAAATACAGAATGATCTTAAGAATGAAAATAAGGATGTATTGTATTTTCAGAGATGGTAAAATATAATATGATTACCTATTTGAAAATAAAAACCCAAAACCGTTTCTAGAGATAAAAATTAGTCTCAAAAACATAATAATTCTCATACTTCAGTATGTTTCAATTAACAAATAATTTATATAGGATTAAAAATGATTAATCATAGCATTAACATTTTTATTAAATTTGAAATATCACGAAATACCACTTAATTTCTTTATATATTAATAATATTGTTATAATATTTCAGATAAACAGAAATAATATAATATTAATTCATCTTAAATCTCAATGCACATTTATTTATTAAGACGAAGTAATGATATCGTTTTTTATTTTAATATAAAATACATGATAAATTTCCTTCTTTTTTGAACTGAAAATTTATTTTAAATGTTTAGAATTAAGCTTAATCAGACATCCTTTTGTAAATCAACTAAAATATTTCATGCAACATCTTATTCATTTTTCGATAGGGAATTAAATAATTATTTTTAAGAAATATTATAATTATTTTTTGAATGCACAAGTATTAATTTCCATCAACTGGAGTGGATTCAAATCGTGAATTACACGCAAATGTTTTTATTTTAAATGCTAAATACATCAATTCAATTAAGAACGTAATAAACTTACTAACATTAAAGCATAATCCATTATTTTTCCAATAGGGAATTAAATAGTTTCTTTTCAAAAATGTATAAATATTTTGTGAAGTAATGTTGGTAGTAATCTGCGTCAACTGAAATGGATCCGAAACATTACATTACAAAAATTAAAAAAAAATAGAAAGAATGTTATTTGACTTAAGAACATAATTAAATATGTAGATAAGTAAATTTCAAGACACTTCAAATCGAAAGTACACTCATATAATTCTTTAAAAAAATGGATTTCATCAGCGAAACTCTTGGGAGAAACACATTTTTCCTTTATTTCTGAAAGAAATGTTTCATAAAAATGTTCCATTAAAATAAATACATTGAGAAACACTAAAATGACATTTTCTATTACTTGTGAATTAGATTCTATTAAACTTAAAGAATGTTTTAATTATTGATCAAACATTATTATAAAAATTACCTGAATTAAATTTATTAATTGTTCGAAGAAAACGATAAATAAAGTCTTTATATAATAAATAATAATTCTCTCTATACGAGTAAAATATTTTTTAACCTTTATTTTAAATGTTCCTATTATTTTTGTGTAAAACAAAAATTATATTGTTAAGAAACTTTTATTATTTTTATCCTAAATTTAAATGTAAAGAGTTTTCTTTATCTCTCTCTCTCTCTCTGTGTGTGTGCGTATATCAAGTTTCTTCTTCTTATCAAATTTTACTCCAAAACTTTCATATCTAGCTTGTATTTCCTCATATTTTTATCTGTCAATTTTTGCATACTTTTAAAGTTTGTAATGGATTTCTAATTTTATAATGATTTTTTCACTGACTTGTTGGATATGCTTAAAATTTGCAATCTTAAACTTTTATAACTATACTTTATTTTGATACTTGTAAAATTTTTATAATAATTCATGGGTATTTTAACTAATTTTTATTTCTTCAGAAATCTACCTCCTTTCAGAAAATCCAAGAAAAGTAATTTCAAAAATTTATAATGATAAGCAATACATTCAGGACTAAAACATAAAGATGAATAATGGCGAGAAGTACAATTATTTTATCACAATTTTTTAAAAATTATATTTGTTTTTGTAGATTCACATCAAATATAATAATCATTCGTCTGAAAAAGGATGGAAATTAAAGGCGTTCAATAACAAAAGGATTTTATTTCCAAATATAGTATGAAATTATTTTTCTTACACAAAACAACGCGCTACTATTTTTGCATAATTGGGAAATATTTCACGCCAAACTCGTTTACTGTAGAAGCTACGTGCACAACGGCGAAAAATAATTCGGATCAAGGGCTAATTAGTTCTTTATCTGATAACTCCAGCTGGAATACTAATTAGTTTTGGATTAAAAGAGTATTCGCGTGCTATCAAAAACATAATTGCGGAAACGATTGATATCATATTTTTTGGTGTTTTTAAAAGTGATGGATTATGCCGGTTGAGAACGCGAAAATAAAAATAGAGAGAAATATCGTATTTTCTGTTTTTATTCAAGTTCATTTGTATGCAAAAATTCTTCCAAATGCTTTTTCTCAAAAAAGAAAATTCTGAAAAGTGGTTTTTATTAATTAAGCTTACCAGTACAAAACAATATTGCTTTTTTTCGTAACTTAAAAAGCCTTTATTTTACTATTTGTTATTTTTGGTTTTGATTGAAAATAAATTTTGATCTAGTTAATATTGTTTTTTTCGGAAATAATCTGAAAATATCTTGAAATCAGACTTATTTTTAATTAATAAATTAAAAGGATTTAAATCAATTTTTGATTATAGTATTTTTAAGCAAATGACACGGCGATCATTAACATTTCAAAAGAATATTAATAATAGCCTCGAATAAAATAACAGTAAAATGCATTGATATGAAAATATCTATTTTTGAAAAATTAACTAAGCAAATATTTGTTGGCTTAAAAATGATTATTCATTTAAACAGCCCTTTAACTCTTTATCTTTTGCATTAATATTGATTACTGATGAGAAAGATTTATTCTAATTCGGCGAAAGAGTATTGTAAAATGATTAATAGAAGGATTGAATGCTTATCAGTTGACTGATTTAGATAATAACCCTGAAGAAGTTTAATTTAAAAAAAAACCTTGTAATAAATTTTTGACTTTGTGCTAAAACATTTCAGTAGATTGTCATAAATATCTTAAAATTAAAGGATATTTATTCTAACCAGGGACCATTCACGATATTTTTACCATTATTCAAGCCTGTTTACTATTTTTATTTTAACGTGAATAATATATAATAAGTATGTTTACTACATTGTGAATGTTAAACCTTTGGGCTAAATTTTGTCTGTCTAGCTTTCTACTAAGTTATTGTTAATTCCATGTACTAAATTTCATCCGTGTAGCTTAATGCGCTTTTGGAGTTATTGTGTTCACGGAGAGATAAATTGACGTAATGGCAAAAACTGTTTGACTCTTTTGTCAAAAAATGTTTGTCAGGAAAGTATATACAAATTCATCAAAAATTCGAGGTAAAATAATTATTGTGGGCCACAGGTATTTCTTTTAATGCATTTCTTCTGTGATAAATTAAAATTGAAATTCATTAAAATAGTATTAAGGAAATAATTATAAGTTCTGCTTTTTTATAACTCAAATTTGTTTCTTAAACAAAAATCTATCATTCTAATTCCTAAAAATGCACATCATAGTGAGTTAATGTCTTTTCTTTCTTTCTTTCTTTCTTTTTTGAAAAAAAAGAATCATTTCCCATTCACTACATCGGATAAATAAAAAGAATAATGATATTACAAAATAGAGTATTTCATTGCATATATTTTTTTTCTATAAGATTTATTGTTGAGTAGGGTTTCAACCATAGGAGCTATGTTATAGCTTTTAAATCATTTAGTGTGACAAAAAATTATTTGGTAAAATGAATATTCAACAAAATTAGACAATATGTTGACACCATTGATATTCTAGGTTATCCGTTGTTAGTTATTAGACTTTGTGAAATGAATTTAGAAAAATATGATTTCAGGAAGCTAAAAGAATGCGAAAAAAGTTCCATTTTTAGAATAAATTAAATGTACTAGTTGCCATACTTTAAAAAGTAATAATTTTATTAGTTGGAGAAAGAAAGTATAATAAAACGCAGGAAATGTATTAAAAAAAACAAGTTGCATTTAATGGGGCTAAGTATTGTAGTTAAAAAATAAACGCCATGCAGATTTGGTATGAAAATGATAATATCTTTGACCTGTTAACAAAATTGGATAAATGATATAATTGATATACCCAGAGATAAAAAAATAATTTTCTACAGTCATAAAAAGCACAAAAAAGCGATAAATACTATTTTTTATTAATATTACATATTTATTTATATTACAGCAATAAATATATATACATGATTTTTTCAAAATATTATATTAAAATTAGTTACTAGAAAGAATATTAAACTAATATTAATCACTGGATAGAATATTATATTAATTTTAGTCACTGGCATAGAATATTATAAGCTATGTAATAATTAGAGATGTATATGTGGATATTTTTAAACAGAAAGTAGTATATATATATATATATATATATATATATATATATATATATATATATATATATATATATATATATAATATAATATAAAAATTAATGAAGATTTGCCAGAAACATAAAAATGTATGAAGAATCATATTTCGATATTCGTGCTTTACTTATTCATGCTTTTCAAAGAACTCATGGTTTAGTAATAATTCATAAATTTCAGTTATTTTCTGCATTCAAAATAATAGCATGGGAAATTTCTATTCGTATTATCTATATAAATAATTATAAAATTTTTGATATCTTGTTTAATATTCCAAATAACCATACAGCTGAACATTAATACAATTTATTCGGAGTGGCAATATTTAGTTTTTTTTAATGCCTCCAGCAAAATGAACTAATTGCCCTTTTTTGGGGAAAATTAAATAAAACTGTGATACGAAACCACAACTAAGGTGCAAACAAGCAAAAAACAGCTAAAAAGCAATCTTATTACTACAGTGGAGAGAGAGATATTTAATTAAGGTTACAGATGGTCGAAACTCAAGGGATTTTTTTCTATAAACGCGGTGAAAAAAAAGTGAAAGGTAATTTTGAGTTTTTCTCATTTTAGATTCACAGTTAAAAAGTTGTTTGAGATTTTATTTCCCTAGATATAAAGATTAATGTTGCTACGAATTTGTAACATTAATTTTGTTCTCAGTAATTTTCTTAGTTTTATAAATATAATAATGACTAATGAATGGAAGCAGAATGAATGATACACAGGCTTTAGACGATTGCTGTCGACCGAGAATATTCGAGAATCTTTGGGGCTGGTAATTTAGGATTCAAGATTTGAAGATTGATCTAAAAGTTCTTTGCTGTGTAAGGTGAATTGGGAAATGACAAGAGACAGTGCTGGAAAAAATTATATCTGAAGCGAGTAATTGACAAGTATATTCAAGTTGAGAGATGATAGATGAATTTCATTTGGACTCCCTGCACTTTTATATACGTTTATTACGTTCAGCCTTTGACCTTCTACAATTTACTTCAAATTTCATCATTGTATAATCTTCGGCACGTTTGTGCCGAAAAAAATGACGCTGTATTTTAAAGAACCTGTTAAATTTTTTCACATCTCAATCCACAAAACTATTTTGTAGGATTAAAAAGGATTAAATAGGCCTTTCGATGCTAATAATCAAACTTCACTTCGAAAACAGATAACAAAATTGCAATATGCGTTATTAATCTAGAAATCATTTACAATAAATATACATTCATTCCTTAACAATTGCCATATATAAGCTAAAGTGGATTGTACATGGCGAAATTTATCAATATATAAGTAATAGAAATTATAATAAAACGTAAAATAAAGACTATTGCATCACCAATATTATTAAAATTAACAGACACTTTATCCTACTAACTCGATTGCTGCTTCTAGTATCTAATTAGATTTCAACTTTAGTTATAGACTTCCATTTACGAAGTACTTCATTATTAATGTTTCTGATGGCACTTGCCAATGACAAGCTCGTTAACGCAGTCAGCGATTGTATATCGAAGGTGCGTCGCTTATTTTAAGCAACGTCAAGTAGAGCCAAGAGTCACGCATCACATTCGCTTGCACAGTCCCTCTTTCCAGGTGGGGACATTCACATATGTCAAAGATAGAACAGATGAAGAACAACCATGCCCAAATCGGGACTCGAACCCAGGAAGTTCAGATCAAGAGCCAGATGAGCTACCCCTGAGCCAGTAAGTTGGCAGAAAGTATATTAATGTTTGAATTAAAATGCCACAAAGTAATTGAGATTTTTATGGTTTTGTGTAATCTTTAATTAAATTAGAAAATTCAGGTCACTTAATTTCAGCTAGTGAGTTGGATAAGAGATAATTCGATGCCCGTGTGACGCATGGACACAAGAGATAAAACATAATATTAAATGCTTTCCATACATTTGAAAATTTAAAATCTAATAATATTCTAATTTTTAATGTTTTAAAATTTAAAATATATTAGTTAATTTTATAGAAAACGATATGATGAAAATACTATATTCAGAAAATATAATTATTTTGTTAAAAACTTAATGTGTTTCCAATTTTTGTTTAAACTTAATTTTTCTAAATATTAAAATTCTTTGGAACATAAATGCAAAAACCTTCATATGAAAATTTGGGTTGAAGTTGCGAAACAGGTAGTTGCACTTAAAAATGAATTTCGTATATGTTAAGAAATTTTAACAATTTTTAGTATTAAAAATTGTAATGAAGAGTACATAAAGCCTTATTTTAAATTTAAATAATATCGGAAAAGACTAATTTAAAAAGGCATTTTAAAACTAAAACCTTGCTTCCAATATACTATAAGCATAACTATAATAATTACAATGAAATATATCGCTATAATAGAATTTTTTATAACTACAGAGTCGCATACATTTTTATAATAATTCTTTGAATATGTTGAGAAATTGTATATTTAAAATATTTTTCTAGCGTTCTATAATAACTAAAGTATATTTGTGAGGTAATGGACTTTTTCCATTAATTTAAATTTTTTTTTGTATTTTCAATGATATACATTAATAAAAAATACTGATAATTTTTCGTGTACTGGGAAAGGTTACGTTTGTCCCACATTCCAATTTTTTTCAAACTTATAACTCTCAAATAAATAAATAAAAATAAATTAAAATTTAGATTGCTGCATGATTATTTAAAATTAAAAAGCAAATTGAAAAAAATATTTCTAAATAACTACAATATATAGAGAACTGAATTGTGGTAAGAATTTCTTTTGTCTTCGCAAATTTCTAAAAAAGTGATTTTATTGTTTATTTACAAAAGAAGGGTATTGACTTGGGAAATGTTTTGTATTCTTTAATAGGTAAAGATAAATTGAATTGTTGTATCCTTGCAAGGATTTCATTGCAAATTCGGTACTTACGTATTAGACCGTCCAACCTTATCACCAAATTTGAGTCATCGCCAATGAGTTGATAAATCGCCAATTATGGCAATCCGGTAATGATGTAATCCGTAGAACTTTATCGCCAAATTTAAATCCGTTGCCAACGAGCTACTAAACCGTTGGTGAAGACGGTTTAATCCGTAAGTACCACAAATTCTACAAAGAGTCATCTCGTCATAAACTGAATTACAATTAATATAAAGTGATTGCATATGTAAAAGCCAAAACACTAGTCGTCTTCAAACATTACGCTGAGAGTAGTTGAGCTCTTTTCAAACGTAATCGTAGCAAATCTATAAGCAAGTAACAATGGAGGGTTTGTTACTTCAGTATCAATTGTATGGCGTTTAAAACTGATATCTGTTACTCTTCAACATTTACAAGACTGAATTGTAACAATAAGCTGTAACAATATCTAATTGTTGAGTTGAATAATTAGGGACTTGCTACTTCAAGTGTTGAGAGAAATGGATTTCCGATTCAATGTTTGTTGACAGCAAGTACCCTCGTGATGTTGAATGTATGTATTAAAATTTTGATTTTGATGTGATGTTGAATGTATGTATTAAAATCAAAATACAACTATTGTCATATATGATACAGATCTGGATAAATTAGATTTTCACATTTTAATAAACTTGTGAATAAACTTGTATGCAATGAATTTGATAATATTTTATAGAAATATATATGAGCTCTAAATGTGATAGGATGAGTTTTAGAAATTTTCATTTCTAGAAATACATATGGCTGTTAAATGATTTTTTGAAACTATACAATCAGTCTTTGCGAAAAAAAAAGACTTAATTCAAATAATAGTATTCTATATTGCTTGATAGTTAGAAATAAAATTTCAATAAATATTAAATTTTGTTTCTTAAAAGAATTATGACACGCCTGTAATAAAATAGCAAAATATTTTTTAATGAGACAAGTATTCCATGGGAAGAATTTAATTACTATTACAACGTATTTTTTTAAATTGTTTTAAATATTTCAAATTTTTAGAATATTACCCAAATACACACGAACAACTTAAATGTTCCATTAAAAATAAATTTTAATGTCGAATGGAAAAGGATGATATATTAGTCAACTTAAAAAGAACACAAGAAACTGCAGAATTACGAGAACTGCCATACATTTACTTTATAAATTATTCTTGTTAGTTCAGATATTATACTGTTGCAAAATAACCGAAAATAAAAAAAAAGTTTTTCTGAATTCTTTTTCGAAGACTTATAAATTTTGCAGGAATATTTATATATAAAGCAATTTCCGTTATGTAGTATATAGGAAAGATGTGTTATGTAATAAAAACATATAAAATCAGCAAACCAGTAAACTATCTGTATTTTTGAATCTTTTCAAATAATTTCGGATATTCGTTTGTAACGATTGATAGTTCATTAAAAATCATACATAATCCATAATATACTCGGAAAAAATCGAGATTAAAAATAAAAAAAATGTTTATTACTATTACGATAAATATATAATATAATAAATGGAAATCATTTTAATGAGATATCCTTTTGGTGATTTATTATTAATAAATATATAAATAACTCATCTCATTTATAATTTTAACTTTAACTAGTTAATTCTTTAATTCTTTCGACTTCGAGACGAAACATTTATCTTTAGTCTTATATACTATGGTATCATCATGAATCACACACATGTAGATTGCCAGCTAAGAATTCTTATACGTATTGACCTTCTATTGACTTTTAGAAATGAGAAACGCAGGAATCCTTTAAAAGAATCTATTTATATCAATCCTTTATTACCCATCTACAAGGTAGACGGAGTCATCAATAACATATTATCTTTATAATACTTCTTTTGAATTATTAAATAGAAAAAGTGGAATCGAAAATAGTTACAATCGGAATTAGAGTTTAAAATATCAATACTTAAACAAACACACACACACAGAGAGAAAGAGAGAGAGAGAGAGAATAACTATACTATATAAGTACAACAGTTAATTATAAATATGATAAGTAAGCAATTATGATACATATAAAGTCGTCATTGAATTAGCTCGTCATAACTTAAAATGTTGTACTTTATCCATGACCTCAAAACTTTATCCTCAAAAAAAGTTAAGTGATTAATAAATTATATGTTAAAATATGAATGATAAAGTTTCCTTATCTATAAAGCATATTCTGATGGAACAATCAATAAAATTCTCTCCTACATAATCTTCCTCGCAAACGAACCTCTTCCCAGAAATCCCCCAACTTTCTCTTAACCCCCGATTGTAGCGGTATTCCTTGCAAAGCAATTTGTTTCCAGGCTGCTGATAGATTCTTGCAAAAGGGGGCTTCATTCATATTTTCTATACGATAACAACTAACAAAGAATCTTGAACATTCATTTTCAGGCTGCTTCATTAATTAAGAGACCGTTTAATAGATTGAAGTCAATTCTGGAAAAGTTTGAATAAACTTTTGATAGCTTTTGTAGAAGGGAGAATCAAGCTCAATAGAGAGATAAAGTTTGTATGCATAACTTCATAAAGAAGAAACCTATAACCGTGGTAATAAGTAATTTTTAAATAACCTCTTTCTGATCGGCTTAAAAGAGATATAATATTAATAATATTCGTTTAGTTGTTTTGTTAGAGCTTTGGTTTATAAATATGTGTGAGAATGGCTTTTATTTCTTAAATCAAGTTGAAAAATATTTACGCTATACCATAAAAATGGCGCTTGTGATAAGAATATTATCATTATTATAACATACCATGTTTAATGGAATTTTCATTGTTTCTCATCATTTATGTAAATTGAGAATATGAGTGTATTTGTATTATGTGAGTTGTTAATTTAAAATAGTTAATTGTTAGAGTCGATTATGAATTATAATTATAATTTAAATAAATGAATACTAGATAATAGATAGGTATATCTTTTCTAATTCAGTATTTACTTAGGGCTGCGATCTACAGGCTAGAAACAAGAAAGTCGATTGCGACTGAACTTATTTTGTAAATATTCTCTGATAACAAGCATGATCCAGCGTGTAGGCAGATATGAGTGTGTATTTCGAATTATCCAAGAAAAGTAGAGTCACATGTAAACAAGTTAGATATAAAAAAACTTTTTTTAAAAATCAATTCCTACTTTGGATATTAGGAAAAAATTAGGAAGATAGGAAATTTTTTATTTTAGCTACTTTTTATTAAGTGATTATATATATATATATATATATATATATATATATATATAATATAGGGAGAGTATGAGCTAATAATAGGACTTGGAAAAAGAAAGGCCTTAAAAAGTACCTCTAAAAATAAATAATCCATAATTATGTGGTTCTTCTCTTCAAAGTTTTCAAAAGATTTATATTAGTAATAATCGGAGACAAAATTATTTATCCTTGTGCTGGAATAAACATCATTACGAACCGTGCAGTGGAATGAAGAGGACGTATGTTTTCGGAAACATTTCAATAATGATCACTTTTCACACAAAACAAACACAAGACACAAGAAAGGCCATACATTAACACGTGCACACAACACAGAACAGCATCTCATTTCATTGCATTTACAATCGCAGAGCACTATGGGATGCGTACAGCCATCTATTATCCAAGAGAGAAGATAAAGTAATGCAAATGCTGTATCTTACATTTTAAGTGTAAATTTCATTTTTTATACATTTTCATCCCATTGATGTGTTTTTTAAACAAAATTTGTAGTGAGAAAATAGGAAGGATTGAATTTAAATATATTGCGAAGAAGAATGAATAATCACAATTTGAATGAATTACTCTTTCTTTGAATTATGACTAATTTTTAATAGCATACATGTTAAAATTTTAGCTTTTTTTTCTGTGCATCGTAAATATATATTTGTGGTTAAGACCTGGAAGAAATTTGTTAACTATTTTGATTTTGTTTTAAAAAATATTAAATTGTGTTTCAATTAAAATACTTTATTTAGGTTCATATGTGTGTGAGAGCAAGAAAAAATAATCAAAATTTAATGCAGATTTGTTGTAGTAGTTATTTTTCTATAAATAAATAATTAGTTTCCACTTTCTTAGTAGAAAATATTCGAATAGATTTTAAAAAATTAATTGTAACCCAAATACAGTCATTTTTTTGAAAATTTTCTATGAAACTTTAATTACTAAACAGAAATATAAGCAGCTAAACCATAATTTATAATTTAATATTTAAGCAATTTTAATGGTAAGTCCTATGCAAGTATTCATCGGAGAAGAATTTATAACTAAAATAAAAAAAAAAAGGTTTACCAGAACATTTTCTTTACTTTTATTGGACCTTAAATACTTCCCTTGCTAATAATGATAATTGATTAACAATAATTGATTCTTTTAAAAGTTTTATATCGTATTCTTCTACCATTAATATATTGGTTATTCTCGATATCTCAGTAATGAATATTTGAAATTGGTTTGAAGTACTCTTTCTAGAAACATCCAAATGTTCCTATACATTCTTAATATTTAATTGCAATATATATTAGATTTTCTCAAACTCATTAGTTTTCTGATTCATAATAAGAACAAAAGAATTCATAAACTTTCTTGAATCTTGTAAGAAATGTACGAATTAGTGGGAAAAAAAGGAACTGAAATCTGAGAAAGGTTTCATTAAATAGTTTTGGGAAAAATAATGAATAAAAATGTTTACCTTAAATAATTTAAGATTACCGAATTTGAAATAAACAGTTCAAGTCAAGCTCTAGATGTTTATTTCCTAGATAATTGCTTCGAAGAAAATTCTGATTTACAATCGCAAATATAAGCCAATGTTTCCATCATTTAAAAAAGGCATAATTAATGAACATGGAAATTTGAGACCGTAATTCCTCTTACTAAGCAGAATAAATAAAATCTCATATTAAATAGGATGCATAATTTTTAGAAATTAATATGAGAATTACAGTACATTTTTAAATTTCTCAATAGCTGAGAATTCAAATATGCAGGAAGCAAAAAACATTTCAGATTAATTGTGGCAAGAATAAATTTCGGTGGCTCATCTGTATTCTTTTTAAAGATATCATCATATATTGATAGATTTAATTTCCATTTTTTTTCTACGGAAAATACAGAGTTTAAAGAATCACAATGAACTAAAAAGTAAAAATTATTTTAAATCAATAGCTATTACATATTCAACTTCATAAGAGCAATATTTAGGTATGAAAAATGGTCTATAAATTAATAAATCATTATCAAATTTGACAAAATAATCATTATTTTAATATAAAATTATTAGTTAACTAATGAATACTATTATCTTCATATGTCTCCCTATCTAATAATCAAATATAATCACTTTTTCGGTATAATGCAAAGCGTAAAAAAAACTAAACTTCTAATTTAACGTTTTCGTGGGCATTGGGAGGATTACATCGCATCTGCATTATATTTCTGCTAACATAGTACCAAATAATAGATAGATATTCTTCAAAAATGGTATATTTTCAAGCAAAGAGTAGCGCTTAGATGATATTTGCTTAGCCAATATGGGAAATCATATATCCGAAATGCAAAAGATGTGCTAAATGTTGCGCAAAGGGTCAAGAAAAGAGGACGCGCTAAAATGTGTGCAGAATGTGATATACTTTTGTATATTATAACATGGTTCTCATCTTTTCATGGCAAAAAATCATCATTTAAATTTAATTTTTTTCATGATTATATATGGTTTTATAGAATTTATATTCCTTACCCCTGAAATGTAAATGTAAACATAAAGTTTAGCAAAACAAAATATATTTCCTTAAATATTACTTTTTATTTATTAATAATTTTTTAAAATGGGAGTAATTCAGAAGAGAAATAAATGCTCCATGATAAGGGTTAGGCATTATTTATTAGAAACAACGAGGAGAGTATACCCCGATATTTATTTGCATACTGTTCGATAAAGGTCTTATCCTGAATGAAATTGTGTATCTTGGGAGAGAAAGCAATCCCTTATATGGAATTGAGAACACTATTTATGAAAATAAAAACTTCGGTATAATGCATTTGTATTGCATTCTTCATGTGAATTGATATTTTTATGCGCATTTTTTTCATATAAGATGTAAACTAATTAACATTAACTAAACTTGTAGTTCTCAAACAAAATTTTCTTCATTTAATTTATTGCGTTTAGAAAATAATACATTAATGTAAAAATACACACAGATAGATGGTAAACCCTTTGGCAGATTTGTTTTACATTTTGAAGAGAATTTATATTTTAGATATTAAACATGCGTGACAAATTTAATTTATCTAACTCTGAATTATTTGAAATAAAAAAATCATTTAAAAAATGTGGAATAGAAAGGATAAACAGATCTTCTTTCAAATTTTGATAAAAATTTACAAATTTAGTCTATATTCTAAATATTTAATCCCCCCCCATCTTCCTTACACCTGTTTTAATATTTGAGTTCACAGAGATACAGAGCTTCTAAAATGTGTTTTAAAGACCTAGGGAGGTATAAAAGGTGGATATCTTGTTTTCGATTTTTTTATGAATTCAATATTTTCTTTATACGTTTTTATAGACAGTAATAACAATTAAATTATTTTTAAGAAATACCCCAGTTTTCCGCAAATCTTTGTGTCTTAACATTCTTCTATCTCTTTTTATTCCTTCTTTCCGCTAATTGATATTTGGATTGTGACTAAAGGGATAATATACATTACTTTTTGAATGTGGCTTGACACATTTTCTTGGTGCTTTTAATAAGTACTGCTCATTGTATATAGGCAAAAGTATAGAATGGGCTCCCTTTTTTAAATATAAAAATATTATAATAATTTCTAAGTGTAGTTTATAAACGAAAAAAGAAAGAAATAGAATTATAATAGATGAATCCACTTTCCAGTGTGAAAAACAATTACTTAGTAAATTAATTGCAATCAAACATGAATAATTAAGCTTTAATAATTTCAGTTTTATATGTAGTCAGGATATTCTAAAAGATTCAAAAATTTATGCCTTATTTTTCCTATTTATATAGTATTATAAGGAGTTGGGAAGGTATTTTTATTAATGAAGGAAACTTTATATTTCTTTGCAAATTTATTATTATTGCTTCTTTATTTAAATTTATTTCGTTCATTTGGGTTGAGGATACGAGGAAAAGTTTTGGCATATTTAATAATCTTGAGAGAGTTTTTGGTCTACACATACTTATTTTCTGCTAGACACTGTGGCCCCCAGAGTACATGGGTAGATTATCGATAAAAGGGATAGTCTTCTGATAAGAGTTTGACACATTTCCTTAGTTTTTGTTTGTAACAGGGAAATACTTTCAAGTTCCATTAAGGTACTGAGCCAGACTGAATAAGGGAATTGATTTCACGATTACTAATGTCTGATGGCGATAAGGAAGGAGATAAATCGCCAGTATTAATTAAGAAACTTTTTTTTATAAATTCGTTTGCATAAGAATTGAATTAATGTGTCCTGAAAAATGTGATTTTATTTTTGTTATAATGAGAGCAAATATTTATAAGATTTCGTTCATGGAGTATTTTTTTTGTCGTTCAGTATAATGATTAATGGTTTATATTCACCGAAGGCAAATTATGCACTTCGTTAGTTTTAAAGATTTAATAATTTTAAATCTGTTAAAATGATTATAGCAGTTTTTTTCAACTATTTAAACACGTGTTTTGAAATTTTGAAGTTGCTATTGGATTTAATATTAAACAATAATTTATAGGTCTAGGCTTAAAAAAATACATCTTTTCACTTTAATACTATTTGAATATTTTATTTGCAATTGTCAACTTCCTAAATTAAAAAAAAAATGTGTGCCTATTATTATTTGCAATTTGTAACCATAACAGTAGAAAATCAAGGAAATATAATTTTAGATCTAATTAACTTGCTGTTATCTTTATTGATTGTATCGTTATAGCCCATTGACAATAACAAGAAAACATCTGCTTAAAGGTTTTAATAATTTCATATAATTTTATTTAACTACGTAGTGCATGCTCACCTCGAACATTTGTAACCTTTTTTCATAAAAAAATTATGTTTCTGAAATTTAGCATCCATGAAAACAAGCTACCTGTTATATACGAGCTTGATTTAAAAAAAATATATATGAAAAATAATTACATAATTATATAAAACATTGAAATTACAAAAAGAAAGCTTATTAATATACGAATATTACAAAGGAGGAAAACATCTTAATATTAATACTTTTCGTTTTAAGTAAGTGTAAAATTTTATTTATAATAATTTTAAACATATTTTTATTATATAAATTTTAAAACATATGAATTTCAAGAATGTAACAAAATTATTAATTCAAGAAAGACAATTAAATTTTATGAAGCTTTGTTTAAAAATAGTTCATTGAATTCAACAAAATCCTTGGAGCACTTTATGCATAACATAGAAAACATAATTGGAAACCAGTAAACAACAATAGAAATTTTATTAAAAACAGCTAATTTTATTATAAATACGTTGATACTTCACACATAAACAACATATAATGGTCTTTCAAAATATTTCATAAACCTTCTTTATAACTTTAATTATTTTTTATTGACCATTTCCGTAACGTATTATGTATAATCAAAAAGAATTGATCAGATTGCTGCATACTAATTGTTTAATAAATCCCTTTCTTCATAAAAGTAAATGAAAAATATATAATATTTTTGCATAGTAGTAACGAA
>JAOUZG010032859.1:3459582-3473493 GCA_026289955.1 Argiope argentata | reverse complement strand
TATATATATATATATATATATATATATATATATAATATAGTTTATTTTGTTTTTAATCATTATTTCCTGTGTTACACTGTTTTGCATCCTCTTATAGAAATAATGGCCTTTTCTAGAAGCAGAATGTAATGAATGTGGAATTTAAGAAAAGTTGAAAGAAGAAAATGGAATTCTTTTACAGAATAATTTAAAACTTTATTTTAAAATATGAATAGTTTATAATTTAAAAAATAATTATTTATTTTATAAAGAAGGAAATATTATGGATATAAATGGATATATATCTATACTGCTTTAAAATTTGAAACAATTTATTACCATAAAGCTAGATTTGTCTCATGTGCATGAAAAGACTAAATCTTAGTTACTTAAATGAATTTCTCGACAGTTAATAACGAATGACAAATATTTGTTTAGCACAGATTCACTTTTCACATTTGGGAACTATATAAACGGTAATTTTTATTTCAAAAAAGCTACCGAAAACATTTTAGGACAGTATTCCTTTCTCCATATTTTGACATAATATATATTATAAGATAATTAATATTTAAATTAAGCAGTCCTATGCCTCATTTACATAAGAATCTGTTTCACACTTGTCTTCATAATCAAATACGAAATTTTATTACTAGATCTATTGGACCGATACAGGATAACATTGTTAAAACAATTATTTTTTAGATTTTCCTTGACCAAAAATACTAATTCTTTGTTTTATAATTAAACTTATTTCCAATCTAATGCATTATTTAAAAACAAAACGCTACAACATGATGTTACCTCATAAGTATTCATTTGGCATTATCAATTATAAATAATGCGGAAACGATGTTGGAAACGCGTGTTTACACAGTTGCTCCAGTAAAGGTATTTTAGCATCACGATCTTAAAGTTCCTGGTGTTTCATACGGAATGTTAGATTCGGAATAAACAAATGGATTTACTCGAAAGCTTATATCATATTAAGAATTATACGAAATCTTTGCCCCCGAATAATACCAAATAGAATAGCAAAACATATAGATTTTCTAATTTCCTTGAGATGTAAACTACGAAATTCACAAAGAGAATAAGATATTTTTGATATCGAATTTAGTGCATATGTCTTTTGAATCAATAAGGGAACTGAAAATCTCGTATCAAAAATTATAAACAATTGTAAACATCTGGTAGAGAAGATTCTTACCATTAACTTCCTTTTAAAAATAAGATTAAATATATATTTTGAATGTAATTATCAAATAAGATTTCATTAAATTCTGTTAACTTCACTAAACAGCATTTGAATTCCAAAGAGAAAATTTGCAATTTTCTATACGTGATTTGATGGAAGTCTAATTTACCTGAAATAAAAACCACTTTCAAATCTTTCCGATGAAAGCTATTAAATCACTAGCGTAGAAAGTGCAGCATTATCTTAGATACATAATTAATAATTAAATGCAGATCTTAAATAATTAGGTGCATTCTTTAGAATGTATCCGTAAACAATTACAAAATCTGGATTAGATATTCAAGTTCCCCATAGAAGAGATCAGTTTGTATTTATTTCCAAATTCAGAAATTCCTGTTAGAGAAAATATCTATTGCATTAAAATTAGATATAAATGTAAAACTATAAAAAATATTATAACATTTAAAGATATTATTTCATAAAAGAATGCGCTCACGGTATTTCTTTAATCCTTTTGCCTTCTATAAATTTATCTCATTAGTATAATTTTACTCAAGAAGATATCATAAAATATAGTTATAAGGCTTTTAGTAAACCAAAACAATCCCTTCATTATTTCCGGTCCTTCGAAAACATCATTTGGATGGCTGTTTAAAATAAAATATAAAATGAAATGTATCAAAATAGTAAATGCAATTTATTTTTCGTAGCATATCTATAATTCAAAATGGTTACACAATCAAATTAAATCTTTCTTCTAAGAGAAATAAAACACACACAATTTCATTGATTTAAAGTCTTGTTTTGGCTATGCAACACATACTTTTATGTTTGCAACAGGAAATGTTACAACATAAGAGAATGGGTAGGCTGCTATGGAAGTTTCAACAATATCTTTTCAAGTTTAAATGAAACATCTATTACTGTTAGAGGAAAGTTTAATGAAAAAATGAAGAAACAACAAAATCTATGAAATAAATTTTGAAAAACCATCTTAATGTTTCATTTTTAACCAGATCAGAAATAAATAGAAATAAAAAACTCATTACTTTGATGGATTATTTTTTATTGTTTTAAATATGGGAAAATTAAATATGAATAAGTCCTCGTAATGACGCTTTACTTAATGAAATCAATTTTAACTAGTGAAACTTATAAAATATATGATATGGTAATGGTATTTATAACGTTTATGTAGAAATTAATGGTTGAAATTTTAATTTGCATTCATCGGTTTTTAATAGAACAGAAAATCAAACGTATATTTTACACCTTTAATCATACGAATTTTATATTAAAACAATATTGAGGGCAGGCCTAGGAAAAAAATTGTGAAAATAAATGTTTTCTATAACATTAGACCTACGAAAAATAATTCTTAAAATTTTCGAATGAATATATGAATAAATATAATAAATATGAAAATCTTAATTTACTGTTGAAAAATTTCATTTTAAAAAAAAACATATTTTGTTTAGTTTTTCAAACGAAAAGTTCCTACATAGAAATACACCATATTTTTAAGAAAGTAATTTAAAAAAATATTATTTAAGGCTTAAGAATTCATTTTCTACGGCTCTTCTAAGAATTAGTACAGAAAATATTTCTGAAAAAAAAAATGACTATTAAATTTTTTTCTTTCTAAACAGTATATTAAATTTTTTTAGTTGAATAGGAAAGTCTCCTTCTTTATCATTTATATGAAAAGATATTTTGTCATTAAAAAAATAAGGTTGGGGATTAATATTTGAATATCATGGGTATTTTCCATGTCTGAATAAGAATATTTTATGAGAGATAATTTTTGCAAAATATTTTGATATTTTTAATTATAAAATATTATAATAAATCAATATATTTTTGCAAATTCATGCATCAAAATAAAATTCCTTATTTAGTGTGATATATATATTTTCAATAATATATAGGCATGATGAAGATGTTTCTCAGTTTAAAAAATTATTTAGTACCTGTTCGTTACTAAGGATTAAATTATTACACATTAAAAACTTTGTAGACATAAAAGGTATCTCTAAAATTATATAAGACATTTTTTATGCAAAAGGTATTATGTTAATTAATAACACATTTTACAATAATATGTACAGTTATATATTTAGAAACTATATAAATTATTTGCATAGGCAAATTAATAAATCCAGAAGGGGGTTAGAGAATTTTTCAAATGCTTCATAAGTTATAAATCAAAATTATAAATAAATAAATATTAATAAGGAATGAACTGGAATTATTAAATAAAACGTTAGAGCCAAAAAAAGGAATAGCATGTAATTATAATTCAATTATTTTGTGTTCAAATGATCATTTATTAGCATTAAGTAGATTTTTTAACATAATTGTTTACAAATTTCTGTAATTATCTTATTAGAAATAATGCACAATTTAACCTATCTTTGGACTTTTTAGATAATGTTTTTATTTTCGAAAAAGTAACTGTTTTTTTATTCCTTTCCCTTTCAATTAAATTATTTTTAATTTAGTTTTTAATCATTGCTTTCTAATTTTTTCTTCGTTTTAACGATTAATTGACGCATCATTTAAAACATAAATTTAAAAATCAATTAAAAATAGAGAGATGAATACTGCATAATTCAATTATTAGTTATTTTTCTTTTTTTTAATGAATCTCATGTTAAGTGACCTGTAAATGTTACATTTAAATTATATATATATATATATATATATATATATATATATCACTGAAAAATTTGGAGTTCTGGAAATGTAGGACAGCCAGAATTTTGTAGGAAATAACAATTTTCTGCTAATTTTTTGGAAAATAACCTACGGTGTTGTGAAATGAATTCGTCTCTAGACATTTTACAACATGAAAGATCTTACGGAAGCAATTAATAATTAATGCGTAATCGAAAATTTTGAAATTACTGCAGAACTTCGTATACTTGCTCTTTAATGTCTCCCAGCTAGAAGTCCAAAAGGGTTAAGTCAAATGAAAGCAAAGGGTCACCTTATGGAACCACTTCATCCTATTACTTGAAATGGAATACCACTAATTGATGTCCCTTAATTTTTTCAAGTGTTTCCTAATTTTTTCTTGTTGTTAACAATTTTTCGTGTTGCTTGATTTTTTTCAAGTGTTTCTTAATTTTTTTTGTGTTGTTAATAATTTTTGGTGTTGCTTGATTTTTTTCTATCATAAATGCCAATATCCTAAAGCACCTAATTTCGAATTAACTTAGGAATCAGAGTTTTAATGTTTAAAAAAACAAGAATCGTTACTCAGATGCATTGTGAGAATGTTAATAAAAATTCCTAATAGCTGCTTAGCTGAAATTGTTTCATTTTGACCATTTCTCGTTTGATTGAAGCATTTTATAGCCAGAGAAGATACTGCTTCGCTTCTTTAATTTACCTAAAAGTTATACTTGAATACTGCATCTTTAAAATTATTCTTGGAATCGTGCAAGATAAAATTGATGTGTTTTTACAAAATATTTTAATGAATATGTATTAAAAAATTCTAATTATTTTTATGGGATATTTTACTGGCTTTGTAATATCATTTAAGAATCATTAATGACATATATCGGGTATAAGAAATAGATATTTCGATTAAACATACTAATAAATTCTAGATAAAATTCATATATTGTATATAATTAAAAAATATTAAAGTATCTAAAACAGTTTTTTCCAGAAATTTAAAAGAAAAAAAGTGTTTTTAAAAAATAATCTGCACATTTTATAGTAAGAAATATATTAATGAGCAAATAAAAAATTACTAGCTGCAATTTGTTAAGTGATTAAGTTTCTTTAAAAATTTATTCACGGAATTTCCTCAATTACTTTGCGAAAACAAATTTTTTATCTTTCTAACTATCCCTTTCATTTTCCCCCTCAAAATTATTTTTGAAAGGCATGCGACTGTTAGAAAAGAGAAAATATCAAAAGAGAAGCTTTGCCAACATCAAGAAAAAATTATGATTTGCAGTAACTGATATCCACTTTCACATTTGAACAATACTTTTTTTTCTGTTTTTAACCCAAAGATATATGAACTGAAAAAAATCACCAAATCATCAAACCCGCACACACAAAAAAATAAAGACTTTCTTTGACTGTACAAACATTAAATGGAAAATATCACCGTTTCCTTTTCATTACAAAAAAGAATATTTAGTAATCTTTCTTAAACCTTTTTTATGTTGAGAACACAAAAACTAATTTCTAAACAATTAGAGATAAAGATATAGTTTTAGTTAAAGAAATAATTTCGAAGGTCCGATGCCATCAGAATTTATATTTCGTGTTGATCATTCAATTAGCTTTAATTTTCCTTGCAAATTAACTATCTTTTTGTACAGATACTCTCTTCTTTTAATTCTGTCTCAAAAATATGATAGGTTATTAGCATTTTAAGTAATAAAATTTTCTGTAGCCATCAGGGATTTATATTTTAACTTTAAACTAATAAATCACCCCTTTTAGAATTGTCATTTGATATTCATTTTAATTGAAATATGACAGAAATGAAGGGACCAAAGTGTAAGTTCAATTTTCTGTTTCTTGTGTATTAAACACAAGCCAGCAATTAATCTCTAAAGATCGGAATTATTCTTAATATAATAGATATTTTATAAAAAAATCTAGAAAATCAATATAATATAAAGAATAATATATTATGGATATATAATAAAATTATATATACTACATTCTATAAAGATCACGCCTAAGTCCATACTTTCGTAACTATTGCCCTCCAGTGTCATGCTGTTACTGCATATTTGCCGGCATTCTTTACTATGAAGTGCGTAACTCAAATGCGTGAAACTAAAAATGTGAGCATTCGTGGCGTTTACAGACGGTGATCCAAATGGTATGCATTAATGGGATGAAGTATATTACTTTCTTTAAAGAGTTTGAGGGAAAATCTCTAAGAAGTTACTCCACTTTATGAAATTAGAAGTACATTCACAGAAAAAAGGATCAACTCATCTTTATATTGGCACTGACCATTGTACAACTTTAAAATTTCCAATATGCAGCGTCCATTTTTTCCATCAAATTTCAGATTTGCTTCAAAAGTTATTTAGGGAAACTAAGTTCTATCAATGAAGGTGTAGTATTTTCGAAATTAAAAGTTAACAAAATTCTATTGATAACAAAATCTTGACTTCCTAATGATAAAATAAATTCCTTTCCATTATCCATATTAAAAAAATAATGTAATTAATGCATAGACTCGTTCAAAAAAATTAAAATAGAAGACATTTTGCACTTTTTAAATACATATTATTCATTCAAAATATTTTTTAAAAATATTTTAAATAAAGTTTAAAGCTTAGAGATTAATATAACATCAACACACTTGAATTTGAGTGTAAATCAAAGGAAAACACCATTATAAGAGGGCATGCAAAGTTTCAGTGCATTTCAAGGATTAATTTTTCCATTATATTCAGTTTCCCACATTCGTTTCTAAATACTCTAAAAAATGAATTTAGAAAATAATTAACAATTTAAAAAATACTATGATTAAGAATCTCTTATGATTTAAGAATTTAGCGAAATTTAGACAATTTTGTTTTTCTTGTTAGATGTATATTGTAACAATTAATTTTTTTGTATGTACGCATTCTGTGCATGTGTTGTTCTGTGTTAGTTCTTGTAAAATTGGATAATAACTCTACATTTAAAAAAATACATAAATATGTGAGATTGATATAAATGCATGCATTCACAAGCAAATAATTACAAACACAATAATACAATACGCATTTTTGAGCTTATTTACTGGAGAAAATTCAAAAGAATTAGAACTTCACCCTAGGAAGAAATAAATATAATAAAAATATAATCTTATCATAAGATATTAATAAATTAAGCTAGTAAATTTGAAGAATTCTTAGAATTAAACCAGCTTTAATTAATGCTAACAAAATTCACAGTAAACTATTTAAATATATAGGAATAATAAGAATGGATCAAATAAAAAAACAAAATGCTTGTCCTATGTATTTATAAATAAATTAATAAAAATGGCACGCGTATTTAATTATTTTTCACTTGATTGCGATTTTCATGAAAAATTGTAGATACTCAATTTAGTTGAAGCGTGTAATACACTCATTGTAAATTCTAAGTTGTTTAACCCGTATGTGCTTTGATGTAATTTTCAGCGCCATCTATCGGCAGCGTTTGAATTTAGTTGTCGTATTTTGTAAATAGTGAAAGTTACGAGAAAAAAATCAGCTTGGAAACTAAAGAGCTCTCGATTAAGTGAAAGAAGTTACTTTCTCATACAAATACTCAAACAGAATGAAAAAAAAAAGAATTTTTTTTGAACAATATGTTTTGGTTTTCAACATTTTGCTTTATGAAACGTGACCTAAGTAGGAAAAAACGTCCTTATAGGCTGGATATGAACCTGAGATTTGGAGGAGGGAAAGCACATATACTTTACATTAATGAGAATAACGGCTCTGTTCCTACCGGCTGCATGTTTAATTGAATGTTTTTGCAAACAATGGTAACTATCTGCTCTCTCTAAACGCAAAGTTCAATTCAAAATGTCTGGTACAAAAGTCATATGGATTCTAGTTATTAATCAAATGTGGATTGCCCGTCATACTTGTTTATTAGGAATTAATATTATAAAAAGGTTGTTTCCCCCAGATTGCACGTTAAAGATGATTGTTATGACACAATTTGGCCTTAACGTGCATTGTGAGAATTTTCTAACTTACAGTGAAAGCGGGAGAAGTCACTTTCAGCTGTAAGAATGTGTCATAAACGTTTCTTTAAAGGCCGAACCCTACACCTCAGATCATTTTAAAAACTGTAAACTGTTTAATTAACTCGGGCTACGTAACCAAATGACTTCCATTTATACATCACCTAATTCAGAATGTAAAATGTAGCCTATATGTACTAGCCTACGTACTCGGTCGTTCCAAAAGCTGCCCAAAATTTACCAAAAACATTGTAGCCTCTCAAAACGCCTTATCTGAAAAATCTCGAATGATCCCCATCCATAAAAATTCATACTTTTTTAGGGATTGCTACCAATAGATGCTAAGTGACGTTACACGTGGTTCAACTTTGTGATGAATAGAGGTTCATACAACATTCCATCAGACATAATATGAAAGGGTGAGGTATGTGTTTTGAGAAATGGGTCGTTTAATAGATAAAATGTTTAAGCTATTAACATTAACAAGTTATTATACAACAGTTTATTAATCTAAGATATACTATCGAAGTTCTACATCAGCAAATCTGATTGATTAATGTTTGGCGAGGAATGTTTGATAATATGATCGTTAGACAAGTATTTTATGAGAGAACATTTACGGGAGAATGATGCTTGGAGCGTCTTCAAGATCTAATAACCGAATTGATTGAGGAGGTACCGTCGCGCTGTATCCTAAATCTATGCTTCTAATTTGGCGGCCAACTTTCGCATAAGATTTTTTTAAAAATTAGGGGGTACACAATAGAGACATTTAGGAATTAAAAGTAATTGGATAGGGTGGTTTCATAGAGTGCCACCCCTGCGCTCACCTGATTAATCTCTTTTGGACTTTTTATAATGGGGACACATAAAAGTACAAGTATATGCAGTCCTTCCAATGTCATTTCAAAATCTTCCTCAACGTACTACCAATGATTGTGCTTCCGTAAACCTATATTGTGCAATAAGCTTGCAGAATGTGCAATGAGAAATCCAATCCATAATGAAAGTGTTTCAGTTTCTTTCTCCATCTCTTTATGATCTAGTAAATGTCTTAACAATGACCAAACATAAATTCTTTCATAGCATTATGTTTTGATATTAATTTGAGCAAGGCATCTTTCTATTTTTTAGTCGAGTGTCCCTATAACTTAATATCTGCGCCTTTTCTTGTATTTTTCACCGCTTAAGAGATATTTCCAAAACTCATTCCAAAATTAACCAATAGATGGCGCTAAAAAAGATCTGATTGAATAGGGCGTAGGCTTTTATTGTATCTTGATACTATCTTAATGGAATATACTGCCATCTTTTTTATGTTAAGGACATTGTTTTATACAATAAATATAACCGGAGGTCTTGTATATATTTTGATCGAAGAATAATGTATATATTTTGATCGTAGGTGTTGAGTAATTTAAATATTAAAATTATAAATTTAAAACAAAATTTCTGATAATCTATTTAATTAATATTAATTTTTACTTAAAAAACAAATATGGAACTTGCTGTAGCGTTGGCACAGTTGTGTTCTAAAAATTTCTTTTCTTTTTATTATTAAACTTTTACAACTTCTCTATTAAATCATGAATAAGATTCTCTACTGCAAACTAATCTGTCTCTCTTCGATTCTTCTTCCCTTTTCTCATCAGTTACTATTCAATTACACAATGTGTAAGGTGGATAATTGATAACTCACTAAAAAGCAATCATTATTATCTGAGTATATAAAAGAGAACTAGGTCTAAATCTTCTAATCGTTTGAAAGGAGAGAAAAGCCTTTTCATGTTCCTTCTCCTAGCATTATTTTTCATTAACACATCAGCTATAGGTTAGCAAAAATTTAGAACACAATGTAATTGAGGAAACATTAAAAATTGATATGTTAATACAAGAAACCTGTACGCTTGAAAATTTGAATGAGATTTATATTGCGAAGAAATAAACTTACAGGGAAACTTGAAATGAAATTAATGGATAAGTGCATAAGAAGAAAAAAATCTTTTCATGGTTGAAATATGTTTGAAGCTTTCGTTATTCGTTATGAAAATTTATTTAGTTTACCTTGTTTCGTATAATTTTTTAAATTGAAAACATACTTCCTAGCAGGTTTGCTGGAATTAAATAAATTAAACGAACAAAAGATTATTCTCGGGAGAATATTCAAATGCTCAAACAAAACAAGCCTAATTATTTACTTTTCTCGCTTCAATTCTTTCGTAAATACATATTTAATCTTTTATTGTTTTATAGAATCTGAAAATTTAATAAACATATAAAAAAGACAGGACGAAAACAAAATATTATAAATTTCTGAAATATAAAGAAGTTATTTTTCACTCAAAAAATATTTAGATCAAAAACTTATTTTGTAATTTTTTATAAACTTAAAATTCTCTCTTATTGAGCATTATTAAACTTTCATTATGAATGACAAAATTTTTTTTGTTTCGATACGTTCCAAATTTCTAAATATAAATAAATAAAGTAATAAATAAATAAATATAAATAAAATGAATTATATTTATAAATTATTATGAAGAATTCATAATAATATATTCCTTGCAAGACAGAGATCGATTTTATTCTTTGCCTCATTTGGCATGAATGGAAACGAGTGTAACATTGTATTGGTTTATAATGCATAATTTTTAAGATGTTGAATCTCAATAAATCATGTCAGCTAATAATGTCTTATGAAAAATTATGTACTAATTTCCTGAGAAACCCATTTATTTAATTTATTTTACAAAATTAATATGAAAACTAAATAATAAATTAAGTTATTTGAATTTGGTATACTGTGAAGTAAAAATTATTTATCAAAGTATATTTAATAAATTTAAGATAAAATGTCTTCATATTTTTATTTCATTTGTTTTGTCTAGGTTTGTAATATTTATAACCAGAAAATCAAAAGTGTTCAGAATTGGACTAATAAGAACCATAAGTGCAATAACTATAATACCTATGAATAAATAATTCCTTTATGAAATTTTTATTCAAGAATTGTATGTTCCAAGTGGAATTTAAGCATTTTCCTTAAAAAATTAATGGATATGTATAAAAGGCTCAATAAAATCGTTATTTTTTAATTGCTAAAATCCATTTAAAAATTAAATACAAGCAGATAAATCTTAAAGTAAAGAAAAAAATCCTTATAATTCAATGTTATATTCGGCAGGGAATTAAGTGGATTTATTCTGTTTTATATATGAATATTTGTTTTTATTAAGTGGATTTGAATCAATGAATTCCATTTAAATCTTTTATTTTGAATACAGAATAAGATATTTAAATTATCTAAGCCCATTAAACTTGAAATTGTATCAATTTATTATAGTAATTTTGAAAAACGAAAGCGAAAATTTTGCTGAAAATTCAAATAAGTAAACTCTTAGAATTTTTTTTTCAATTCAAGTATAATAGGAATGATAAATAAATTTAAGTGAATTGAATCTATTAAAAAATACTGCAGTTCGATGCTTAATTAGCTGACATGAATTATATTCGAGGAATTAAGTCATGAATAACATTTTGCTCTCAAGGGTATTCATTTTGTTCAATTACAGCTCTTTTATTTATTTTTATTTATTTGCATTGAAAAAGAATAGAATATACTTTTATTATTAAGTTCCAAGTTATCAAAATTGTCAATTTACGTTATATATTTGAATGAATATTTATTAGAAATTTCATTTTTGGGAAAAAAAACAAAGAGAAATCCCAGCCCAAAGGTTGCAAAGAGATTCTCTTTTGCAACTTTTGAGATATGAAATCTTAATATAAATACAGAAATGCTTTTAATAAATCAATGTGATATTTTATTTATTTTGCTATTTACATAATTCTTCTTGGTTTTAACTTTTTTTAGCTATTTTTGTTTATTTCGCTTAAAAGAAATTTTAATTAAAATATATCATTATCCGTTTTCTTTTTAAAGAATGTAATATTAAGGTGCAAAGAATCAACCAAAACTGATTTAAGATTATTGATAAATATTAAATTATATTTTTACTAATGAACAGTACATTATGGGACTGCCAAATCGGCTAAACAGCTTATTATTTTACAACCGTTTTTACAATAATTTTCAGAAACCAAATTTTGTAATTGTATAACGTATGGTCTCAGATACCTGTGATGTATAACTAATTCAAGCTGGAAAATCAAAGTTTATTCAGAAACATTTATCTAATAATTCTTGAAATATAATTATTCAACATAAAATTATAGAATTTTTATGAAAATTCAGGTGGAAATTGCATTTAGGTATTCATAACTTTCATTTCTATATCAATCAAATTCTCAACAAGACTCGAAAAATTTCCAAATTTTTCTATAAATTAAATACTATTAAAATCTGAATAATCTATTTTTTAAAATTATGTTTTTTAAAAAATATGTTTGTACTATTTAAGAGTATTTTTATTTGAACTTAATGCGATTCATGATTAGCAAAACACATTTTTGCAGAATTTAAGTTATCATATTTTTAAAGATATGTAAATAATATTCATTCATTCAATTTGATATTAATCTATGTTTGAAAAATGTTTGAGGTGAAAAAAATGACTAATAATATATGCGACGTAAATAAAACTGATGAAATATTCATTAAAGTTGTACGGAAAGAATTATAAATTATGTAAGAAATAAATCCAATAATACTTCAATATTTTATTCTCATATTCATTCAAGATAAATTCTTAAATATTTTTTTTATTGATTGGATGTCACATCTTTCTTTCGTGCATTAACACTAGTAGCATTATTTAATTTTATTGCATGGAGAAAATTATTAATATTTTCATTGAAAAAAATGTTATTGTTAATATAATTTTATTATATTTTATTTCCAATGAATGTAAGAAATCAAGGAGTCAAATAAAGCAATATTAATGGTTTCAGTTGATAATACTGCTAGTTTCCTTTATAACTACATTTCTGGTTATATCAATTCACTAAAATAAGCCGATTTAGTACTGCCATCTATTTTCTTTTTTATAAACTAAAATTCATTTTTCTATAAATCATCAAAAGCCTAGGGCCAGTCTCGAAACCGAGCCTTTTATAACTGCAAAGTTTTTGACGAGAAACTTTCTTCCTTGAAATAGCTTTGAAGCATTTTAGTTATATACAAGTGATTATCATTCATTTTAATTTTATTTTTTATTATTATAAATATCAAGTAAAATACTATATTAAATATACTAGAAAATTTTGTTTACATCAAAATAGAAAATAAAATAAAATAAATGAGTCAGTTATAAAACACGGGTAATAATAATTTCAAGTTGTAATTATTTGAGTATTTTTTTTCTTGATTGTCTACTTTTAGCGCAATTGGGTCAGAAAATGCCTCTTGAGCCAATTAAGGCCAGAATTTAAATTTATCTTCATTATTCCCTTCAATCCAGAATGCTTGACAATTATTAACATGATATTCTATTTAATCTTCATTGTGATAATTTTCTTTTTAGTTATTTAAGAAAAAAAAAAGAAATGTAAATATTCTTTTTTTACAAAACCTGAATTATATTATCATATATACAGCTTTACATAAAATAAATAACAATCTCAATAATAGAATAAGTATTTTATGAAATACAATATTTTGTAACAGTTTCTGATATCCCCATAAAACGTTCCAAAACCTAGAATATATTAGCAGGTAGTTTAGTGCTAGAGTTCAGTTTAAATATAATTATTCAATATGTATTTGTTTTGAATTTCAAATACACTGCAAAGTATTTTGTTGAATTTTTTCTTCTAACATTAGTTTTTTGGAAGTATATAATCTATAATATGGTTTTATGATTTATTTATATATAATTTAATTAACAATAAATTAACGCAAAGAAAAATGTATTCACATCTTGAGTCATCTCACTAAATTTTTTTTTCTTTAACATTTTGAATATATCGTCGTAGTACGTGGCACAAACAAAGACACACTATCTGAAATTTAAAAAAATTACAACAAAGAAAAGAATGTGAATTCTTTTACTTCATTAAA
>JAOUZG010032859.1:3364410-3444582 GCA_026289955.1 Argiope argentata | reverse complement strand
ATAATATTAGTTTTAATTTTCTACAATTATCTAAGTTTTTATATTTATTATGTCGACAAATATTTTCAAAAATATTCAGTCTGTTTCTAATCTTACGAAGACTGCTTTTCCGTGTGCTTAGTTACATTAATTTTTTATAAATTACATTTTTAAAAAAATAGGTATTTTTATATATTCTAGACAAATTAATCGATATATTTGAAACGGAATGTTGCATTTGGAAAGGAATTCGAGTTTTTTTGAAGGAATTAAAATATCATCTGAATAACTATAATCTCTCATGTTTTCTAATATCTTGGTTTATGATCAAAATATTCTATTTTAATAATTTATAATTAGTTTCTTAGGAAAGAGTAATGTTAAAATGTTTTCATTACTACTTTTATGAAACAATTCAACTACATAATTCCTTTTGTGATCCATATGTACTGAAAATAAACGTTTTCTCAATATCTATATGATCAGTTAAAAAATCTTAACTATCACTTCTAGACGAATTTATCCTGATTATTTCCAGTAAATAATTCTGGTTGTTCGTTAGCTTTTAAATACATATAGCAGACTAAAACATTTGCTTTCTTAAAATTATGCTCTTTTCCATTTGTTTATCGTGTGCAAGTACATTGTATAAAAAGGAAAAAAATTGGTTTAGCTCCGTTGTTAAAATTACATATTCTCACCAAATGTATTGAAAATTCTTGTAATCACTTAATAGATGCTCTATATTTTATAATTTAACAAGTAAATAATTTTAAAAAATTCCATCGCCTTAATTATATAATTCTAATTATTCTAGTTGTGAAATTTTGCATTTTCAAACCTATCACAGAATTTTACATTCACCTTTGTTCAGATTTTTTGATGAATACATGTAATAATTGGAGATTAGATTTCTCATTTATATACTGAATTGAATATTTTGAATTTTTGGAAAAGTAAATAAATTTATATGTATTTGAAAAGCTTAAAAAATTACAGAATACGAAATGTAACTTTTAGAATATATGAGTTATGTATTATACAAAAACGTTGCCGCCATAAATATGAAAACAAAAATAATCTATCAGAAAAATTGAATTCTTGAATCCTATTAAATAAATTTGATAAATTATCAAGGGGACATCGAAATTTGAATTAAAGCGCTCTTACCATAATTAAGTTATCTTTTCTATCCTACAATTCATTTGGATAAATAATTAAATACAGATTTAAAAAAAGGTCATTATGCAAAATAATATTTCTGGAAATTTTACTGTAGTTATTGTATTATTATTAGATATATATAAAAAATATAGTATTACAATTAAAAGCCTTTACTAAATTTACTTTATGAATTTGAACAGGATAAACCATGTGAAGCAAAGCATTACTTTTCTTTATCAATCAAGGACCATGGAATTTACTTTTTTCCAAGATAAATATTTTAAATGAATGAAGAAAAAGAGTGTTTTTTTCTTTCTGAAAGCAATTTGACACAGGAAATTATTTTTGAAATGTCATCTATTTCACTGAAAGCAAATATACTTAACGTAATAAAACAAACAAACCATTTCATTTGTTTGACTCAAGCTTTGATTGCTACAATAGGTTAACTAAGAATAAAATATTGAACTTGCATTAAAAGAAGAAGGAAGAACATGGTACTTTAATCAAGATATTTTATTTTATCCCGTGGAAAGATTGTATTTGCCACCTGAAGTGGAACTGAACTCATAGTTCTGAGAGGAGAAGTATCTGTAATTTATTGGCTCTGATCGTGGGAAGGATTTACGCAACAAATAGCAATTTACCATTAGTTCTTTCTTCCAAGATTTTTGTCTATCTGGCTCAGGATAAATCTACTTTGGCGAAGAAATCTAGACTTTCGGTTAGCTTTCGTTCACCTTTCATATATCTGCATCAATGCCTCTGGTGGGATTTGAAGCATAAATGTTTTCTGGACTATAGCGCAATTGGGAAAATCTGTGCCTTAAGAGAAAAGAAAACCAAATTGTACTGACATTTAGATTGAATATGTTACAATATAAATCGTTTCACCAATAACTATTTAATAACATTGCACTATAGTCCAGAAAACATTTATTAGTTTCATTTATTAGTTATTAGTATTAGTTTCAAACATTTATTAGTTATGATTTATTAGTTTCAAACATTTATTGTACTGACATATTAGTTTCACCAATAACTATATGCGTTTCAGAGTTGCAATTAAATTATTTTTAGTTTTATAAGCACAATAAAACTAAATATGTGAAAAATTATTTTTATTTATGCATTTTTTGATATCTGGAAAACTATTAACATATGTTAATGGCAAATTTAAAAGTTTTATTTGATAAGTAGCCGATTTTATAGAAAGAAATTAATTTGTAAAATTAAGCTCATTTTTGTCATGAAAGCTTAATTTGAAAAAATTGGAACTGAAATATTCTTTAAATACTGATAATTGATCAGACGGATACTGATTTTCCTTAAATATCAGTTGTTTATAATCCAGAATTGCCTTGACCAATTATTTGATAAATGACTAATAGTATCTGTTTACAATTTTACAAATAACCTGTAATTAACTTATATTAACTTACAAAACTTATAATTAACACCTTTTAATTAACTTACTTTCATGCCTGCATGTTTTTTTGCCAATTCGGTTCAAATTCTGCAATTATTTTTCAACTAATACAAATTTTCTTACCGACAAATAGTAATTAATAACATTACGAACCATAGCACCATTTGTGTTTGTAATACATTTTTATTAATTTGCTTTATCATCGGTTGTAATTTATAAAACACTATTTTATAATGTATTGTAAAATTTTACACACAAAGATGGTAAACAATAGCTATTTAAATAAAAAAATAATATGTCTTTATTTTCAAATGAACTAAAAATTATAAAATAATTTATCTTTATCGCTAAAAGATTTCAAACCCAGGGAATTTTCTTTAATTAATATACACTGTTAAGTGAATTCTTAAATTTTTAAGATAATCTGTAAAATGGATAAATTGTTTTATACTTTTTAGTTAGATATATAAATTTTTTGATTTAAAAAATATTGAATTAATTATACAACTCGTTAATAAATGGATTAATTATTATGTTAGTTATTAATTATTCTCGTATTATTAATTCCTCAAGTTCTCCAAGCAATACTGTTCATTATCTACCGGAAGATATAAACAGATCATGCCTTTGTGATACAACCTGTCTATCCAATTTGTGTGTCTCTCAATTCGGTAAGAGGCTTTGAGATTAACGCATAATAATGTGGATTGCAAAGTGTAATCAATTACTGAATTAAATTTTAACAGATGATTTCGTGCATCTACAAAGCTTTAGATACCACTACAAAGCTTTAGATAAACATTGCTATGGATAAATACTGGTACAAATATCCTTTGATATCTGTACCAGTATTAAAATAATAATAAAAATTTCTATTATAATAGTTATTGTGGTGCTAAAAATGCCTTATCCAGGAACTGGAATAAATTTCGAAATAAGGAATGAAATAATAACTTAACATTGTAGAATCTTTTATTGTATCTTCCATGCATCTTTATTCAAAATCAAATTTCGAAACTTTTTAAATGGTTATATTGATGTTATTAAAAATAATTGCTTTAAATAAAAAAAATATCATTGCATCAATGATTTTGAAGAAGTAAACAAATTTTGTTTTTATTTTATTGCCTATTTTTATTCCAAAATGGGATAATTATGTATTTAATTGATTTTATCAGGTTTTACTTATACAGTGCTTATTAAACCTGTATTTAATGAATCACTTTTCATCTAAAACCTATTTGCTTTCTTTCATAATTTGAATGTTAAGGGGAGACATCTAAATATTTTATTTAATTTATTCCGAACAATATAATTTTAAAAAAAATGCAAACTTTAATCAGGATAATTTATAAATCATTACACTAATATTTCTCTATACTACAGAAAAATTTCACATGCGTCAAAGTGAAATTTTCAATCAATAAAGCTAATAAAGGAAGGAGAAAAGTGTCATAATTCATAAATACTCCGTGTAATTATAAGAACAGAAAAATCAGGAAATATACAAGCATTTTTCTATAAAATTCCCTAAGAAATAGTAATGGAATTACTATTATTGAAAATCAGAGTAACCTCATTAGTATAACTATTCATGAGAAGATATGATATTGCCAGTTTTACAATATCCATTTGTTAATATTCAAGCTAATTTTATCAAACATGATTTAATAATAAGTTTAGTTTCACTCATCATGCTAAATGTAGCAATTGACATTTTATAAATATTATTTAAATACTGTAGTTTTACTGTTACAAAAAGAATGATAGTATTTATAATTTTTTAATTTTAAATAATCGTTAATTATTTAATATTTAATAATAATATGAATTCAATTTTCTGTCTAAAAATGAACTCTTACCAAGGTATTTATTTCTTTGTTACCCATAAATAACTCGTCAAATTAACTGTATATATAAGTGATTCAAGCATAACTAAAATATTTACAATATCTATTAAATTCAGAAATTCACGATATAACTGCTATTATAATCAATTTATATTGACACACTAAAAGTAAAATTTTAATAAATTTCAATTCTTATGCATAAGTGAAAGGGAGATATAAATTGTATACTGTAGCTTGATTATTAAAAATTTTTAATAACAGCTTTTGTGTTGTATAATAAATATTTCATTAAATAATCCAAATAAATTCTCTTGATTTCAGTAATAGATTTCAGGTTTTTTAAATTACAAGTCCTCAGAATTACTGCTAGAAATACTGATAAAAAATTATTTCTATGTATGAGGTTGTTTAGATGCATTTAGAAAATTTAGATTAATTTGTTTACATTTTTATAAGCCTTCCATATCCAAATAGAAATTGCGTTTTCATTAACACCAGGTTTAAGAAAAAAATATTAATTATTTTTCTAGTAATTTACAAATCCTTTGTGTGTTTTAAATAAATACACTATTTTAAATTTTTGAGTACTTTATATTATACATAGCTCAAATTCTCATATAAAGAGTAATTACCTTATTAAACATTCTTGAAAATATCATCGTTTTTATAGCCAATACCTTCAAAATGAAGAATGGATTAAAAATCTGAAAAGATATATTTTATATATTCCAAGAAAACTTCACTATAAAGTACATTTGGAGAACAAAGCTAGTAATTTTTATAGTATAGATTATATCTATTAAAAATAATTATTTATTGTAAAAATACATTTAGCCATTGTATAACTTTCGAAGAATTAATTGCGTAATTCTAAGAAATTTTATATATTACGATGTCCTTTCTTGTAAATAAATAATCCGATATCCTTAAGTTTTAAAATAGTATAGAAAATGGCGTTGACAGTTTAAATCTCCGATTTCCTTTCACAGGTCAGCTGTTTTATCAATTTGCCCTGTCAATATGTCATTTATTTCTTTGAGACCATGTTCGTGCTGATTAAACAAGACGTTTCATTTGTCATCGGGAATCGCAACTCACACTTTTTTCAAACATATAATACATGGTGAAATTCATCTTGCTATTTCAAACTTGTGTGTTCAAGTGATTTGAAAGTTTTACTCTTTATTTCTTTTGGAATTTTGGTGTAATTTATTTCCGATTCATTTATCAAAGTTTGACAGAAGTTATAGCAAAAGTTTATTATATTTTTCCTAGCTATACCTAGTAATTTTTCATTGTCTTGAGTAATTCTTTCATGTTTTTAATTTTTTGTCGATTCCATGTTTTATAACAGATAAGAACAATGAATTTTTGACAATGGAAATTTGTCAATAGTTCTTTATAAAAAATAAATTTTAAGTTATACTATAGAAATTTAGTTTAACTTTTTTAAAGTTGTGATTAAAGAACATGAACAAATACTTATTTATTTTTGCTTATATTTCGTTTATTATAAAATAATGTTACATATTAAATATTTATGCAATTAAAATAAAAAGCCCCCATTATGATTGCTTTTGAATTCAAAAAATTCAAAATGAATTTATTAAATGCGCCTTTGAATAACATATTTAGCTTTGTGTTTATGTATATTATTAATTTTTAACAATCTTTTTTAATAATAGTGTACTAAGCTTGTATGCAAGAAAACAATGCTAAAAATGATTTTGTAGTGAAGTGTTTAAGACAAAATATATAGTTTGAAAGTTGTTAGAGCTTAAATATAAATTTATGAATTAATTAAAATTTATTTTTATGTGAAATAAGCAATGAAATATTCATTTAAATTACAGGGTACTTTTCATGAGTACTAATTAAGAACTCTTCTTTTAACACGACTTCTGAGTGTATAATGAAAAGTATTCTTTTTATCAATTATTCCACATTACTATTTTAACCCTCCATCATTTTTATCAAAAGTAAACCACACTTTTAAAACGAAGATTAAATATGATTATTATCAATTGAAAAAAGAGTAATTAACTAAAGCTGAATGCCGCTTGTTTTGGTGCTATAAATAAATATCGTTTTATTCTTATAATGAATAAATAAACTTGATAAGTCATAAAATTGCAAATTAGTTATTGAATTTTAAGAAAGACCTGGTATGAATAAATCTAATGAGATTATCACGCTCATACCTCACTAGAAATCCTTTTAAATTCGAAAAACCAACAATAAACGAGTACCCTTAATTTATGGAAGAGGGGGCCTTTTATACTCAACCTATTTAAAAACATGTTACTCAGATTTCTTAAAATGGGCAGGAAATGCTAACTAGAAAGTAAGTGAAGATTTCATTAGTAAAGAATTGCGAACAGAAGTCAGAATTCATTCTTACTAATGAATCCAATTTGATGTAATCAATTCCACATCTCCGATACTCTTCTTTTGATTACGCTCGGTCTTTGCTTAATTGCATTCTTCGTAGAAATACTTTGGTTCAAGGATGTCAATATCAAGATAACAATCAAATCTGTTTTATCTTAATCAGAACTGTAATAAAGTTTTTAGATAAGCAGTTCTTTCAATGCAAATGACCCAATGAAGAAAGTGCATATTTTGTTGATTATCGTTAAGGTATTTCAATAATACATATGTATGAAAGTCTTCTCTATTTACCATTGATAATACTTTTAATCTTCAATCATTGAATCCTTTTTTGGTTATTTCCTTTTATTGTATATGTAATTCCTTCAAACATCTCATTGAATTAACAGAAAACCCTAATTTAATCTATGATCCATTATTTAGAAAAAGAGGGAGTAATCACTGTTATTACTATATGAATTGCAATCGAATAAACTTCTGATATTCTAAATTAAATAACAAAATAAGAGGAATATTGCATCTTGGGATAGCTTCACTTTGAAAATAATTGCATTTTTGTGTCATTTATAATGCAATATAAAAACTGATGTTTTGTTTTTGTTCATCTAACCCCCAGACAGAATGTCAGGAAATCTGGTATTGCTGTAGCATTTTTTTGCGACGTTGATATAAAAAGAAATTAAAAAGCACACCATTTAATTGTTCTTTATATCAACGTTCATCATTGGTGTCAAAAATCCGCAACGTTAATTCCAGCACTTCTAATTAGATTGTTTTTTTTTATTTTAAGCAAATGTGCGATTTCCAATTTTGAAATATATTTCGTGTAAAAGCAGATTAGTTCTGCTAAAATTAGTTCAGAAAGTATTTAATATTACTTTTAAGGTAGCCATATTGATATTTTTTAGGAAAAAGTAGCATGTTAAATGACAAGATAATCCTAAATAAAACAAAATTTGCACGAAATCTCAATTTGATTGCAAAATACCACAAATGATCCTGTTTATAAGGGTTTATATAAAATAATTTTGTGTTAATTTTGTTAATGAAATTGAAAAAAAAGTTAATGTATTTTATAGGATGTCAAAAATGTCAAAACTTATAACTTTTTAAAATTAGTTTTTATCTACCTTTTCTCCTAATTCTCAAGATGCAGCATGAAACTGTACCTCAAAGCCCATTCACAGTTATGACAAAACGTTATTATGCCATTTTAAATGAGGTACATCAATTAAATAACGATAAATTTAAAAAAAAATGTTTTTTAATATTTAAAGCGTTAAACATTATTATTCAATCAAGTTATAAAAAAAAATTTAAAAGCTTTTCCAAGGAACAAAACATTCTATGTTTTTTTTTGTCGAGCCAAAAATTATTATTTGAGAATTATTAATATGAATTCATGATAATTCATGTAAATATATGCACATTTATAGAACTAATTAACTATAAAGTGTTATGTGTAACTATGTATTTAGGAATTTGAAATTACAATGAATATTGATTATAAAAAGAACTTCGTGAATTGTTCCACGGGAAAACTCAAACCATATTAGATTACAATTTTTTATTTTTATGTCGTAAGCAAAAGTAACACAACCTGTTCGCATCTCTTCGTATTTATATATACTAAACATACATCAAAATTTTCTGTATTCTTGCACACTCTCTACTCGGATATAAAACCTCTTTCTTGAAGAATTAACAACGCACTTTTATATGCTGTACTGTGTACAAGTAAAAATGCATAATGTTATAAAATTAATTCCATCTTATCAATTTCCATCAGTCTATAAAAAACAATAAACTATTAAATAAAGCAAATTTTGGTTTCCGTGCAAATATGAAATATCATTTCGTTTGTATATTAATGAAAAATCAAACAACGATTAAAATTAAATTAAAAAAAATCGATTAAATTAAATTAAATCGTAACAATGGCATAGCCATTGTTACGATTTAAAGTGATAGAGCTGTCGTTATTACAGTTATATATTTCGAAATTTCCAAATGGCGAGAAGAAATAATTACTTGTGTGATATTTACAATAAAAGATCATTATAAAAAACAATTGTAATAGAGAAAAGAGTTGAATTGATGCAATTTTATTATTGCTATATTTATGCTTCTATTTATTACTATACCAATCATAAAACATCATCCGCAACGCATAGCTTGGGAGAACTAATTTGGAAAGATAGTTTTTTCAATTACAGTTTTGAACATATCATCAAGAGAGTGATACAGTATGTTTATCTGTATGGTAAAAATGATGTCAATGTACCCTGAATTTAGAGACTAAATGATATGATCACGTTTCATGAAAACTATACGTTATATGGTAAATAAAATTTTGGGTATCTAGATACTTTGGGTACACGATACAATGCAATTCAAATGACCAATCGTTAGCACTGAAATATTTGTTTTCCAACGTTATTTATAGTTTTCGGTAAAATTTTAGCAAGAAAGAAATATGCATGTTCTTATCCAAAAATTTCTAAATATTTTTCTCTGAAGTAGTACCTTGAGAGCCATATTCTTTTAAATCGTCACTATCTTGTGCCCGTACATTAAAGAAACAGTATCTGGAATATTTTCATTCTATTTGCAGAGAGGATAGTTCTCTAAGGGTTCATGCATTGAAGAAATTTTTATATGATCATCGTCTCTCTTTCTATATTTATATATGCATATGACATATTAAATTTAGCTTATGAAAAATAAGACCACATATTTTTGTACCTGGAGCTATTGTTAAGTAATGAATTTTTCTGCTTTCCACAGAAAAGGATATAACAAAAATATTGCTTTTGCTGCGCTTTCGATTTCAGCTATTTTATTTATGATCTACGTTTGAAAAAAAAATTCATGCCTTTCATGCTTAACAAAATATAATAAACACATTTTTTCCATTTTGCAATTATTTAGCATAGATAATTTGTACTTTAATAATAATGAAACTATATTAATACAATATAAAATACTGTTTTTTATAAACAAATGTTGTTAAGTGACTTAAATATTCTAGACGTGTTTCCTTTTTCCCATGTTTGAATATCAAAATGCTACAAATGAATATTGACTTGTTAGAATTATTTTTCTTTCGTATCAATAATTGTAAATGTCCTTATGTCAAATATTAACAAATCTTCCTGTCTAATGCAGCAAGTTTTAATAATTACTCATGGAAATCTAATGGATATATTTAATATAGGGGAATTGGATTTAATCCTTCAGATTACACGCCATTTCGAAATTAATGTTTACTTCCAGCCAATTTCAGTTAATAAGGAGATCAATAATGAGTTTAGGTAAATTAGATGGAACATCCAGATTGAATCATCGTAAATAATAAAGCATGTAAATGGCCACAATGTATAATAACGATACAAAACTACGATACATTAAAATACGCCTTTAATTTTTTTTCGAAATTTCACGAAAACCGAACGAGATTATTGAATAGTGATATAAAAATATGTGTTTCCTTAGAAATAAAACTGAAAAAAATTTTAAACAGGCTTTACCATGATTTGGCATTTACCAATTTCTACCAAAAGGGTCAAAATGACCCTTTCGGTATTTAATTAGGAAATATATAAATTACTCTATCTTCTATGGCATTAAAGAAGAAGAAAATCTTTTAAATTTTCAATAAATGTCTTAAGGTGCTGTGTGATAAAAAGGCAGTTCCCTCATGTTTATTTACGCACAAAAAAGAGTTTATTTTCTAATATACAAGACCATCTATTTTCCTACCATCATTTTCTAACAGTGACTGTCACGCATCTTACTAATAAGCTATAATTGAGTCTATTTGATTGATACGTCTTCTATCGTTGTTGTTACTAATGACACTTACCATGGAAAAGCCCTCCTCTGATACAGTAGTAGATTTAAGCCGAAAGGAGCGTCTCTTGTTTTTTTAAAGTAGCACACTCACCAAGTTTGCTGGCACAACCCCCTTTTTACAGTCACGCATCTCACAGAGAGCACACAGAACAACCATGTCCAAACCAGGACTCAAACCCGGGACTCCCAGAGCAAGAGGAAGACGTGGTATCTCTGTGCCAGAAAGCCGGCGATCCATCTTCTTATTTTTATATATACAAATTTCACTAACATAAACTTATTTCTGTATTCATACCCATATATACGTGCGTCCCTATATAACTATTACATATTTAACTATAAATATGTGAATTCTGAGCATTTTTTATTCGAAGTAGGTATATTATATATATATAATCCTCCGAAACTAAAAAAAGGAGAAAGAAAATATTGACCGTTATGTCGCATAAATGTAAGTAAAAATTATTATGTTATAAATGTAAGTTAAAAATAATATATTCGTATAAAATACGGCAATAATTTTCTTGAAGAAAATTAACGAACTAAAACCTAACTAAACTACTAAAAATTTGTTATGACACATCCTGCCTAATTTTCGAATTTATTTGTTCAAAAGCAAAGATATTTAAATATGAAACATTTATTATCTACAAATTTATTGTTCAATTAGATAATGTAACCGGTAAAGTATATTCTGATTGGAAAAGTTAATTTTTCTGGTTAAATAAAAAAAGCCTATATCAAAATATACAAAGATAAGTAGCTTCAAGGTTAAATTCAACAAAAATTCATTTCGTATTTTTTTGTAAAATTGATATATTCATAAAGTGACAAAAATAATATTGGTTTATAACTAATAATCAAATTTTGAAAGAGATAAGATACACGATTTAAACCTAGAATATTATTATGGTGGGGCGTTTTGTATTTAGAAATTCAAATTCGTATGATTACCTTCACAATATGATTTTGACACAGTTAGGAGTAAGTGGATGAGAAGATGAATCTAGGTAAGAAGGGTCTTGATTATCTATTCGATAATGTAATTTTGAGGGACAGTGAGTCTAATTCGATTCTAACAACCCGATATTACTTCCTTGAACTCTTAGGCTGGACCATGGTGGATGTTTAAATATCAAAACTAAATTCATTCTTTTTTCTAAGCATATTAAATCCAATTCATACAAATTCAGATAAATTCGGATGTCCAGGAGATGAGGTTTCTTACTTATTATTACTCACTTACAAATGAAAGATGTGCGTGCATATTCAAAAGTTCTGATCAAAGGGTTTTATAAAGCAATATTTTTTGTCTACTTCAAATTTAACTACCTTTTAGTTTTAAATACGAACAGTCTATTTAATTAACAAAATTACATCAAAATAAATGTTGGAAGGAATAAATCGATAACAATAAATTTATTTTGTGACTTTTATCTAAGCAAATCCTTAAATGGAAGGAGGGTGCAATAATATTAAATTAAAATATTAATATATAAGAAGATTTTTTATATAGATTCAAACACATGGAAAATTTTTATATGAAATCGATATCATGATGTTTCGGAATTGTTTATATGTTTGGTCAAATGAGTATTTAATTTTAATTTATATAATTTTTATTCCATAATCTTTCAGCAATGCCTATGTAAGAGTACTCCAAAGTTCGCATTTTCCAAGTACTACAAAAATAATTTTACATCTTTATATTTATAAGAAGATAAATTTTTATTTTATCCTTTGTATTTAATTATACATATATCACAAAGACTTATTTCTTAAATGCATTTAACTGCTTTACGCAAAATCTATCTAGCATGTTTTCTTTATGCTCTCTTTCTATGGATTCTTTAAATTATTAATTGACTTATTTAAGATTTTAAAGTGCTATAGAAAGAAAGCAAACAGTGTAAAATTTTGCATTCATATTTTTTTTCAGACGCAGTTTACTTTTAATATAAAAATTTACGCAAATTTTTAATGAGGTGTTACAATTATCTTTAAGATATTTTAGAGATCATTTACACTTTAATTACTCGCAACTTTCTAAAAATGCAATAAATTTAAATAATTACAAGAATAATGAATATAAATTTTTAATTCTTACAAAAATTAATATCTAGATAATTATATTCATAACAAGACATTAAACATAAGATTAAAGACTCTTCATTTTGAATGAAGATAATAACAAGAATACTAAAATTGCTTCTGAGAATTTAATAAATAATTTGAAATTTAATTTTTCCTTATAGCTTTTTAAATTTATTTGAATTAATAATTGGAGTCGCAAGTAAAATCTTAATAAAAAAATTTGATTTATACTTAAATATGAAAATATAGAAAAATATCATGTATTTCTGTTTCTACAAGTCTTTTTTATTCGACATTATTTAATTTCTTTTTGAATAATATTTTAATAGCCATATTAAACCAAGGAATTTATTTGATATTTCATTAATTCTATCGTAAATTTAGACGTACAGTTTAAATATTTTACAAAGGTAACATTAAGTCATTTATTAAAAATTGTTATTTTTTCGTCTTTAAAATTTTTAATGGAAAACATATGATTTTTTTTCGAAAATGACATGAAAAAATAATTTTTTAAACTGCTAACCTTCTAAATAAAGACAAAAATGAGCATTTAAAATTTCATCCAAATGTTGCTTGTTTCGTTGTAATTCTAATTATTCGTGAATAATTATTAATTATACAAATGCATATTTTGTAACAGTTTCCATTAAATTCAATGCCAAGACTTAGAGTCTAAATCGTTTAATTTATACTGAAGCAACAATTTAATGTTTTACATATTACCAATCTTAAGTGTTACTTAAATGAAAAATAATCCTTTTATTTAGAATTTTGGAAATTAAACGAATTACAATCATAAATCGTTGTTGTATATATTTCGTTTGTCTACATTTTAAATTTTTAACCACTAAGTGATACTTTACGGCTTTATGTTACACTAATTCTAAAGAAGAAGGTAAGCAGATTTTCAACAATTTTGTTAAGTTTAAAATATCTCAACCATTAATTATTTTATGTAAATATCTACCATCATTCTCTTTATATAATTTCAAACAATAAATTATACAAATTTTAATTCATTTTCAATTGGTACATATAGTTTTAATCATCTAGATTCATTTGATATTTCATAAAATAAATGATATCCTTCATTAATGTCAACTTAGAGCACATAATAAATAAATAAATTTAATGATTCCAAATGCTTCTCATTACGTTGTTGAAAGTTCTCTTCTGAAAGGCTAAGTATCTTTAGAAAAAGCAATTAATTAAATCGATTTTGGCCCCTGCTGCGTTCAGGTATCGTATTTATTGAAATATATGGGCAAGATATCGAATAAATTAAACCGGAATAAACCAAGATTACTAATTAATAAAATCTAATTAATATTATTAATAGGGATATCTAAATTGTATTAGGAACATTATGCAATAATATTTCAAACTCTTAAAATTATAATCTTGATTCCTTCTTTCAAGATAATTTATCATATTAATCACATAAATGCTTAATAAATTAAATTTTGGGTGAGAATGTTTCTAAATATTCAATCAATCGATATTTATTAGCATTATATACAATAAATTAATAATAGGAACTTAGTTTTTCCTATTTGAAATAAAGGAAATTAAAATTATAATATATTTTCACAAACGCCCTAGTTAATAGTAAAGAAGAAAACTAAAAAAATGAATAAAACACCTATTTCAAACCAAGAAAATTTGTTCAATTGTAACTAAACTAAAAAAGTGCAAATGGAGTTTTAAGTTTTTTTGCATAAAACTTCATTTTCAATTTTCTCTTCTAGTTCTTTTTGACGCAGATGTTAACTAATTTTTAAAATTAAAATTATTTTTTGAATTTATTCTGGTTTAATAATATTTGCTTAGGTTCTAAAGTTTAAGTATATGACTAAAAGTAATTGATAGTAAATATTTATACAGTTTCAAAACTTCGATCGGAATTGTATTTTAGTTAAGAAAAGCATAAGGAAATTTCGCCGTTTAATCCTGAAATTTTAAAATTGCTTACCTCTTATTTGGTGCTATTTTAGGTTTGTTAATGCTCTTTATATGCAAAACTTTTTCTAAATATTTGCCTATTTACTATGAAAAATATTATTTTTTATATCAACTTATTCTGATTTTGATTAGAAAATAGTTGCAATATTAAGATAAATTTGAATACTACAAGAATTGAAACTGTGAGGAATAGCATAAAAGATATGAAATTATATTTTACACAACAAATATATTTAAATAAATCACATTCCTAACTAAAAAACAAAAGATCTATGAATGAAAAAAAATTGTGTATCAGACAGTTAATCAAAATTAAGCAAGAAAAAAAGGGACAATCCAAATTTTTTAAAATAATGATTTATGGAACTTTACATCATACAATATGAAATTATTATTATTAATGGGCCCTTAAAAGTTTTTAAATTGGTTTATTAAACTATATTTTTTGATATATTTCTTCTTTATTCATATATGCATAACAGTTACTGATGTTTTTGCATTTAATGAAATTTCGTTTTTTTAAAATTTTCATACATTCTGTCTTCTAAACTTTATTTTCATTTTCAATGTGTTTTTTTAAGGTCAGTAATACAAATTTGTAATCATAATTTTGGGAAAAATTACAAAGGCATTTGATAACATGTAAAGATATTTGTCGTTCATATTGAAATTTTAATATTTATTTAATACTTTCGAATAAGCATAAAATAACATAGAATTTCAGTATTTAATACTCAAAACATATTTTACTAAAAATTCTTATGACAATTGTTTTATACATTGATTATATTTTCAAATGAGCTAATACTCAATCTTCCTGCGAATTTGAGAGGGGAAAAATTTTCACATTTGTGGATAACAAATTTGTTTAATAATGAATCTATAGATGAAAAGTGTTATCCTGAATGATCTGCAAACCTATATATAGTATTGTATTGTATTTATCAAAATTCAGAAGATACCCATATTTTTTTCCTCGGTATGTTTGAAATTTATTAAGCTGTCTCTCAAATTAATAATAATCATACCGACACCAGAAAAGTACATATAAACTCTATTTTGTAAACATTAATTTGATTTCCATCAAATTTGAACGCAATGAAGTAGTTGGAAAATGTTTCACAGTTCTTTGAAAATCCCTATTTAGTAAAATTTTCAAATAAACGTTTCTTTAATCAGAATATACCGACTATAAAACAAACTGTTTTAAGAGTAATTATGTTTTTTTTTCCATCCTGATATTTCTTATGAAACTAATTAAAGAGAAAGCATTGTTTAATCTAAAAGGCATTAAAAAGGATTTGTTTGAGTATGTATGAAACTATCGCCAAGATGAATTCTCGAATTAGTTTATTGAATTTAAAATTTAATGATAAATTGAATGCAAAAAAGTATTTTTATATTTAGTAGTTTAATTGTAATACTTATGATTATGATATGAGTATTATCTTCATGACTAATATCTTAATATATGACTAATATCTTCATCTATGATTATGTTTGGAGGCCATTTAGTGTTAAAGAAATTATACATAATTAAAAAAAATTAGATTTATTTTAAAGAAAATATTTTACATGACAGTTTTATCAAATCTTAAAGCAATAAAAAATTAAATGCACATAAATTTATAAAAAATTAATAAATATAAATAAATTTGAGCTTCTATAAAAATTAGCGGACTGTAAAGTTCTTTGAAATCAAAGCTGCTTTTTAAATTAGGGTACTAATTAATCGCTTATAATGGTTATATAAAAATGCTTTCAAATACAATTCCTCCTAATTTTAAGGATTATAATCATTCACAGCTTGAAGGAAAGTAATAGCAATGCATTAGAGCAAATATATGGAATTGTTTTGTTTAATAAGTAATAACTTATAAGAAATGAATTAATAAAAAAAATATCTTCATCATATTAAGTAAAATAAATTAGAGTAGTCTTATTATTAAGTTATATTAATTGTTTCATTACAAATTCTTATAAACTGTATTTAAATACTCGTAGGATTTTGCAAGTTTGAGTGATCGTGTAAGCTGCAACACCTGAGACTAAAAGACTTTATTATGATTAAAATATTTAAGAAGTTATTTTAGTTAGAAATAATGAAATTACTATTTTAGGAAAAATGTGAATGCGTTAAAGATATTTTACATATATGTTCATTATTTCTAAATTTGCGTTTAAAAAACTCTTTTTAAATTTTTTTAAAAAAAAAGACTTTTAAATTGCGCTCCTATCAAAACTATAAATAGTCTATACCTATCTATATTTTAAGAATTCTAAACTATATAGAAATTATGTCTTTGAATTTTAAAATTTGTTTATTTTATCGGAAAAGTAGTTGAGGTAATAAAGCTGAATTTTATTTTTTAAATTCAGAATATTATCATTTCCCATTTCAATTTTATTTGAGATTTGTTTCTCTGTAAACAATTCTTTTCTTTGTAAACAATTCTTTGAGCGTATTATTCTTTTGTCATTTTTGATCGTATTCTGTATTTTTTATATAGGCTAATGATAGGACCTGAAATTATTATCCTTGTAATTTCGTTAACTAATACATCTTTGATATCGCAAAAATATCCCCTTTTAATTTTATTTTCGAGTTTCAAATTTTATTTACATTTAAAGTTATTTTTGACTAACATTTGAACCTGCATATAATATTGTATAAAATATTTATTTTTAGAAAGCAGTTTTTGATTTCTTCATAATTGGCTACATATTTAATAAAACATAAAAGAAATAAAAAATTATAGATGTATAAATATTTCAAAAAAATCATAGAAACAAATGATTAAATCACATTTAAAGAAATATTCTTTTTCAGGGTTGTTTACATTTCGATGGAAAACAAATTTTTTAGATTCTCAAACATAATTCTATGAAAAATTCCTTGCCTTGCAATCAATGTGAAAAAACTTTTTGTAACAAATCACGTTTTATTTTCGTTTATATTAGTAGTATAATAAATGTTTCACGGTTAAATAAAATATTTCAGCTGCCGGGAGATATTACTTATTTTCAAATAAGAAATTTCAAGATAAGAAATTTCAACCTGCAGTAAATGTTTCATACATTGCATATGGCTAATAAGCAGTCCTCGAATCTTATTGAAGAAGGTTAAAGATATTTCACAATATTGTTTTTCTGAAAACATAAGAAAAATGTTATTTTTCAAAGTATATCAAATTTATTCTATGATATGTGTACGAGAAATTGTATTATTATGTGAGGACCACAGAAAAAGCAGGGAATAATTAATTCTTCCATCCCGGATTTATTTTGATCATTTTCTTTTACTTCCAAATTGGAAAAAAGCTATGGTATATATAAAAAATAAATTATTGATGAAAGATTGAAAAACTGTATAAATTTTTTAATCAAATTCTAATAAAAATTAGGTAAATAAATGTAATATTAGCAAAATATTCAATTGTAATGAATTATCTTGTGTTACACAAATTTAAATGTATTTTGTGTTAAACAATTTGCAATGTAGTTGAATGAGTTTTTAAATATTTAAAACAAATTCCCAAGGAAAATGTTCCTAAATCTTTGAGTGAATATTTTTTTAAATTTAATATAGAATGATAATTAAAATGTTTGAATGAATAAATTGAGTACTTTTATGACCAGTAATTTTATTGCTGATTTGAAAATTATGCATTTCTTGCTTTTAAGTTTGTTTGAATAATTTTTATATTAAATTCTCTCAAAATTATGTATAATTAACATTCGTGGGGATCGTTTAAAAATAATACTTATAATGATGAGTTTATCAACTTTGATTTCTTGTTTAAAATCTGTTTCTAACTTCTCAAACAAGAAAAAAAAGTATCAAAACAATAAAATCAGAAGTATTAAGGTCATATACATAATTGAAAATTTATTGATTTGGTAATTTATTGCTATGAGTTTTGGATAGGAATCAAAAATTAATATCCATTAATTTCATTTCTGTTGAATGGGCATTATAAATTAGAATCACAAAATTTAGTCATATCATATTTCTGTCCTAATAAATATCGCTCTCAGAAACACTTCTGTTAAGCTCATCTTAAACTAAAATATAATTGTATAAAACTCTCACTTGTCAACATTCCGCCAAGTATAGACAGAATTTTTCGCAATTAAGCTTGCTTATTTTTCTCTTCATCTGTTTCCTGATACCAATGTTCCCTTTTTACGTTCTTATAAAGATTTTCACATATACTATTTAGTTTCATGTATAAACCATAGCATTTGGAACTTTTATTCTTTTTTAAAACACACACACATTTTAAAATAAATTTATTGAATTTGTGCCCAAATGCATATGGTTTTTCTTTCTTTGTTAAAACGGAAGAGAAACAAATAGTTGAAAAGCAATTTTATACCAAACTGTCAATCTGTCAGAATAAGTCAAGAAATAACTTATACTGACCTCTAAAGCTACATGAAATTAAATCAATGGAATAAGCTATACAGTACCGTAAACGGATTGTCGTCAAATAAATGCCCCCGGTTAGGCGTACATTTATCTGCCAATGAAATATGATACTGTCTAGTCAGGAATTCATGAAAATGAAAGGTACAAGATTGGGAACTGCGAAAAGAAAACATTGGATTCTGGAGATTCCAAGAATTCTCCAGACACCACTAAAAGAAAGAAGTAAATTGAAAGTCAGCTGATTCCGTAACTTTTATGATATTCTTTTTTCGATTGAGAAAAATATAACCATTCACTATATGACTCCTAATTAATATAATCATTAATGGGACCTATACTAAATTAATAATCTGGGTGTGATTCAATGTCAATTAAAACAAAAATGTATTCATTTTTACCAATATAATAAATTATAGTATAGTAAAAGTTGAACACATACATAACTTTACTGCATTACAGTTTTTTAGAATGAGATCTAATATGAATGTAGGAGAAATAATTTTAAATTTTTTAAGGATAATATTATAATATACTTCTGAAATAGGCAGGGGCATACGGGGCAGTTGACCTGGGGCCCCCACATAAGTGAGAGTCCCCAAATCGAATAAACATTTTATTTTACGCTTCTTTCGTTAATGAATGTTCTTCATTATTAATGTAGTGAAGCAAAGGGGGCCTCAAAAAAGTTTTTGCCCTCGGCCCTAACTAGGATAAGTAGGGCCCTGCAAATAGGCAAAGGATGCGATGCTCAAAATTGAATCTTTCTTTTTCCAAAAATAAATTAACCAGTTTTTTATAACTAATATAATCTTTATTTTTTGCAAAATATTTTTCTTTTGAAATATTTTTTTCTCACTAATTTTCTGTCTATATCATACAAAGAGTATTCGAAATGCCTTGCATTAGTATTTTTAAAATATATTTTCATCTATAATTGTTGTAGTTCAGTGCCTTATGATTTTCATTTTTATATAATAAGCTTGTAATTTCTCTCGGCCAAATTATTAAATAATTCTCTTGCTTCCGTAAACTGCTATCTATCTTCATAAATATATCAATAATTTGACTTAGTAAGTTTAGTAATGCCTATCATTGCTATAGAGAATATGAAGTATTCTAATTCTTTTTTGAAATATGTCTCTATAAAATTCCTCAAGATTTGCTATTACTATACAATTGCCCTATTATATAATCCCCCATTAAAATATAAAAAACATAAAGAAATGAAAAATGATCACTTAAAATATGGAATATATTTTTTAGAATGAACGCGCACACACGCACGCGCACACGCACGCGCACACGCACGCGCACACACACGCACACGCACACGCACACGCACACACACATATTGTTGTTGCTGCTAATGGCACTTCCCATGGACAGCTTGCTAACAGTTGTCAGTGATTTTAAGCCGAAGGAGCGTCTCTTGCTTTTGCGACGGATAGGACCATAAGTACGATTCTGCTACACACTCATCACATTCTGCAGGGTCCCTTTTTACAGTGGGGCTCATTCATACACCTCACAAATATACAGAATAATAATCATGCCCTAACTGGAATTTGAGCCAAGAACGAACAGATCACGAGGAAGACGCTCTACCTCTGAGCCAGGACATCGGCATACACATTGTGCAAATTGGTTTGAATTTCATTGTAGTTCTAATTAATGCCAAAATAAACTACTGAAATCATAAATGTTATTTATGCAATTTTTATAATTTTTAAATAATTTTATCAACTTAATATGAATTAAGATACATTTTTTTCAATTTAATAACCTCCATCTTTTGCTATCAAAACGGAAAGTAGAAAAATATTAAAATAAATATATAATATTCAAATAAAATGGCATTCATAAAAATATTTTTATAAATATTTTTTAATTATTTCATAATAAATATTCATAAAAAATAAGCAACTCTTAAAAAGTAAATCTTAGTTTGCTTTCGAAAATCGTAGGTTGTAAATGAAATGAAAATACCATATAAAAAGTGAAATGCCGCTATAACCTATAACAAACAACCACCAGTAGTTGGTGAAAAATAACAACTGGAAAGCAGGATAAGAAAAAGGTTTTCTACACGCCGGAATGTCATTTGTGAAACCGCAGCAAATAACCACTGGGTATTTCTGGTAGGTAACAACAGAAACACAATAATTAGCTACTGCCCAAAAATTGGGAAAACGTGTTTTCCCTCTAATAAAGCCCCTTTTGTCCTAGAAATAAGAAAGGAAAAACAAGGTGTCAGCGAACCAGTGTTGAGAAATGCGGCTTCCTCTTTTCCCACATCATGTTTATTTATGGGAAATTTTGTTGGAAAAAATCAAATATTCATTTCTATTTTTATTTGCTATTTATTATACTTGAGGAATTTTGTTTCTAGAAAATTTATATGGAGAATTCGAAATCTCACAGCAGAAAATGTAGAAAATTGTTAAAATTTAGATCAGAAAAAAAATCTATATATATAAGTGCTTTTAAATGTCTGTTTTAATTTGTATTGGTGAAAACTATTGGTAAAACTATGGATATTGTTACTTGGATTCTTTTAAGTTGCTGCTTAAATTTAATGCATAATTCTATCTATTATATTATTATTTATTATTATAGTGCAATTATTATTAAGTAGTATAAAGTATTAAATTAGTAGTATAAAAAATTGCATATGTAAAGATAACAATGGGAGTATTCTTCTGAACGTTAGAGGAGGAAACTCATTTTGAGAACGAATAAAATGTAAAGAAACAATAAATATTTATAATAAATGAAAGGGATAAGCAAATCTTATAGCAATGCAACCTAAAATATTTTGCAACAAAATTTACATATATTATGGAATTAAATTTTAAATTAAACCAGAAATGCTAAATTACTTAAAATCAAAGAATTGAAATATAAAACTTAACCCTTTTAAAATAAATAAGTAAACAGAAATAAATTCTAAACAAAAGAATTTTAAAAAGTATTAAATGCTAATATAGCACCATGTTTAGCATTTAGAGTTAAAAAGATCTTTTCGAAGCTTTTTAAAAGAGTTACTGACTAAATATAATATATAGCGATCAGATATGCATAATATATCCCAGATAGCTATAAATAATAATTTCTTCTTTACAAAAGTGTAGAAAAGCCCTATTATTTTTATTATTTATTTCTCATTCTACGACTAGTGTTTGTGAAATAGAAAAAAAGAAGAAATATATTTATTTGATATAAGTTAATTTTGCAGCTATAAAACCACGGTGAAAAATATATATTCAAATAATAATAAAAAAAACTTTAAAAATATTTATAATTATTTTTGATAAATAATTATTGTAAAATAAAACACAATGGAAACTTATTTAAAAACCTCAAAAAGTGCTGGCTGAATTTATAAATACAAATAATGCTTACTGAGTAAAGAATGATTACAAACTTTTAAAATTTATCCAAAATCATTGATATTTCTCAATGCAACTCACTCCGTAAAGCTTGTTTGATTACTGGAGCATTCATTAATTGTTCTAATTCTAAATTATATAAACAACAGAAAATGTTTCTGGAAAATTGCTGATCACTTAATAAAACGTAGCTCGTACGTTTTAATCCTCGTTTGGTACGTAAACGTACCAAATGCTTGAAAAGCAGTGAGTCAACTCCTTATTAACAAATATTTCACTAAATTAGAGAAATTCTTGAATATAATCCCCGCTTTATGCGTTGTCATTTTGAATAACAGTTTTCATCGTTATTAATGAGACAAGCTATCTTGTTTACTAGTAAGTTCGCACACGTTCCATTCTCCTTCATTGAGAAATGATTTATTTTCCATTAAGGTAGCTGTCAGGATGAAAAGTTTCACGCATGTAGCAAATTGAATTCATAGGATTGATATAGATAAATATTTCATTCAGATTATAGCCTTGTTCGAATGATTACTTTACGCTTTTCGGAAATATTTATTTTCCGTTATTTTTGCATGAGGAAAGAAGGTAGAATTTTAATTTTGATATTTGACTTTATCCATAAACAGTGAATAAGAAGGAACATCCTAATAACAAATTACTCGTATTTTTCTAAAAAATAACAAATAATTGAAATTATTTATTTCTTAATATATATGTGACTTAACATGAAATTATTAATTCATGAATTATTTCAATTATGCAATTTAAATAAGAGTTTAAAAAGAGTTAAAATCTGAAAATTTCAGTTTTAATATTGGTTGTTGGAATTTTTTTCCCGGAAGACGAATATAAATAATATAATTACACATTTAAATACCTATATTCGTATAACTGATAAATCTTTTTTAAGTCATTCAGTAAATTATTATTCCAAACTTATACTTTTTTAAAAAATCTAATAATATTTACATATGTATGAATTATGAATAGCCTTTAGGCGACCAGGGACCTTTAAAATGACTTTTTGTTATTTTCCCCTCAACAATTTAAAATTTTACGGGCATTAAGAGTAGCACTGTAGGAGATGACACAATATTTTAAGTCATTATATTAATTTATTTATAAAAATTAACCAATGTAATAGCTCAAAACTACTGATTTTTTTAAAAAAAGTTTGAATAATTGTGAGTTATTATATTGGTTAATTTTGATATTTCGTACTCAAATTTCAAGTTCTTTTCGAAAGGGTTAGAGAAAGTAATAATAAAAATTGGAGCACTTTCGAACAACTTTGGAACGCCTGAACCATCTTTCATTAATGTTATTTATCGCTAATATTATATTACATTACCCCCCCCCAACTCATAAATAAATTAGCATATTATATATATTTTATATATATTTATATATTTTTTACATATATATTTTGTGTTTCATCTCCTATAGTGTTACTCTTAATGCCAGTAACATTTCAAATTGCTGAGGTGAAAATTGCAGAAAGTCATTTTAAAAGTCCCTGGTTGCCTTAAATATGTTTCCAATAAAATTTTATAACCGTTTAGAGAAGTTAGGAATGCTATTAAGAGGTAACTGAAGATGCTGAATTACAATTAATATTTAACAATTGACAACAACAAAAGTTTGTTTTTAGAAAATTTAAAAGAATTAGAAAAGTATGGTATTATTTATAAATGCTGTTTAACTTGAAGCAAAACGTAAAATAGATGGCGAGTACTTTTTTTTAGCAGAAATTAGATATTTAGTGCCGTTGTCCTCGCATTGGGGTACTGCGTTTTCTCCAACATATGAGAGTCCCTGGTTCCATTCCCATTTCGGGAAGGGTTGTTCTGTGCTATATCTCTAAAACTTCGCCCCCCTGTAATAAGGAGCTATACAAACTACTATGATGAGTGTGTAGCTGAAAAGCTTAATAGTACTCTTGGCCCTAGTTGGGGCTACTTCAAAAACAAGAGACACCCATCAGACTTAAAAACGCTGACGGCTGTTAACACCCTTGTCCATGGCAAATCTCATTACTAACAATAACAACGCATAATTAGTATTTTCAAAAAATGAAAATAATTCACTTAACGAAATATTTAACTCTATATCTCATTTAACGTGATACATTAACAATCTCATAATAAACGTGTTGTTATTTATATTATTTTAAATAATGGAGTTAAATACATTTGTTTTGAGGTAAAATATTGCAAACCTGAAGTTTATATTCATTAATTTTTCATTATATATAAAATGAAATTTAAAATGTGTTGGCTTAATAATGACAATTACCAAATTGAAGAAAGTGTCATTGCATCGAAGCTACCCTTTGCACTAACAGTATATGGGGAAATAAAATTTATCTGTCATCTGTATTCAAAATTTCCATTTCAAATGACAATTCAAGAGTCAAAATGTACTTTTTTTTGTAAATGCGGACATTTTGATTTCATCCTTTTCTTTACTTTGCTTGACATAAATGCAATTTAAACCCGTTTCCAACCGATTCAATTTCATTTTATTTTTTTAATAAAAGCGTAAAATCGCAAGTGACAGTCAGCAAAAACGAATGCACGGTAATCTGACGTCTTACTTGAGGTAAGAATCTTGTTGCTTCTGTCAGTTAGCCTGAATAACTTGTCACGCAGATTTATCTTAGAATTTCCTATGACAAGAAAAGAAACTAAGTAAAGAAAGATTTGATAATACAAGGAAAAGCAGAAAAACTAGATAGGAATTTTATCAAAAATATAACATAGATGCAAAAGAAAAAAATCTTTCACTACTAAACAAAAGCTGCGCAAGTTTACTTAAAACTTTTTTAAACTGTTAGAAAAGAATGCAAAAAAGGAATGCCAGACATTGACACACAGTTTAAATTAATTCATATTTTTCTGACTTTAATTTTTTTAATAAAACTTTAACTATACTCTGAAACTTCAATATATAGTTATTCTAAATTAGAATAGCCATTTATCAACATTGAATAATTATTCTCTATGGAATTTTTTAAAATTTGTTATGCTAATGTATTCTTAACATTTCAAATTTCTATTCCATATATTAGTTTATGAAACATCTATATTTAGTTTCTTCTAGATTAGGATAGAATTTCTAAAAGTCTTGTCGAAATTTCATGAAATAGCGTGTGGATCAAAATTACACCTATAAATATTATCGAAAACTTTTTTTATATGCTGATTTTCAATTAACAATGAGTAAATTGGAAGAAATCAGTTGAAACACAAGTAAAAGAATTATATCAATTTTTTTTACCTTACTGAGCTTTCTTTGTACACATAATCCAAAAGTTTAATTAAAATTTTATTTGATTAAAAATTTTTTAAAAAAATTCTTTTTAACAAACTGAGCTTCGATTCAAATTGAGTAAGTAAATATATTTCTTTTGAATTCCAGAATGAAAAGCTTTACATTATATTTTGAAAATGAAGGAAAAAAAATCTTAAAATTTCGTCATTTTTTTCTTGTAATATGTGGAATTGAACAAGGAGTAGTTCTCTGTGTATAAATGCAGGAATAAATTCATTCAATATCTAAACAGATCTCACAATTTCCTGAAATAATACTAATTAAAAATATGGCCAAATTGAGAAATACTTGAATTTAAATATTTCTGAATTTTTCCAAGGACTAGCCAATTTTCAATGGTACAATACTTGATTTTTACTAATTCTGAATAATTCCAAATACTATCTATTTTTCATTGGCACAATACTTGAATTTTACTATTTCTGAAGTCTTTCAAGTACTAGCTAATTTTCATTGGTGCAAGCTACAATATTCACTAAAATTGTTTGTTTTTCTTTCCTTTTTCTTCACTAAAGTATATCTAATTTGTGTATTTGATTTTGCAAATGCCATTAAGTTAGTTTTGAGGCTATCTGATTTTAGATGAAAATAATTTATTAATTTTTAAATTCCAGTTTATTTTTTCGTATTTTTTTAGGGAAAATGTACGAACTTCCCTTTGAGTTTCGATAAATTGAATGCTGCACATGAACTTACATAATTAAGTAAAAACTTGAAATACGAAGGAAAGTTGAGGAAAGAAAGAGTTTGGATCCGTATTTTTCTTAAGAATTTGGTAATAATTTTCAGTGCTGTTTTCAATGAACAGTTCTGGAACGCATTTTTTAAAAAAAAATTCATGTATTCAAGAAAATATAACGAATTTATTAAAATAAAACTAATATTTTCTTAATTATAAATTTTATAACTTGCACATTTATCAATCAAACCATGTGAAAATTGCAAAATGTCTGACAACGATTTATATTAAAAGAAAAGCAAATATTTAATATATTTTCAGAAATTTTTTTTTAAAGAAAATTTGTGATTCATTTACAAATTCTGGTATGCATTCGTATTCATCAATTCGTATATGTAGCTTAATATGCAGCTAATATATAGCTTTATTGACGTAAAAATGTCTTTTGAATATCTGGATATCAACACCTAATTTTCTATTACTTTGCAAGTAAAAATAATCAAAAGAAATTTCTAATCAATTGATATTTTTTGACTAGATTCTTTAATTAATTATATAGTATTAAGTGCAGAAATAATTAAAAATAGCTTACAAAAATTGAAAATTAGGAACCATTTAATTTTGTTTCAATATTCTATTGATTCAATGAGAAACCTACCCCAATGCATCAAAATTAAATAATGTAAAAATTTTCCTAAGCTTTTGCTTATTCTTCAGACTATATCAATATTCAATATGAAGTAAAATAATGCTTCACTGCAATATTGTTTACTATAGAAAATTTGTTCTCTAATCATTAGAATACATCTTAAAGTCATTCTTTGCAAAAAAAAAAAAAACTTTAAAGAATTCTGCTACTGAAGTAAAGAAAGCAAGAGAAATCGTTAAAGGATTAGCCAATGATCAGATCGCTCAAGTAAAACTAACCCTTTTTTGTGATAGTTTCCTTTGAGTCAGGGAGATATCAGACTCTTAACCTATTTTTTTCTGTCGCTTTTTAAAGGTCATGTTATCATCCGGACGAGTTTCTAAGGCGAAATTTTTAAAATGATTGTCTCAATGTAATCGTCTCATACTCGACCTGATATCTGGAAAGTCGCCTTTCCAAGACGGCACTATGCGAATATATTTTAGGAAAATTTCCCATGAATCATCTGGCTTGTATTGGAATTTATCCGGGACACTTGCAGTCATACCAAAAAACTTCGTATGTAATATTTATTTATTATTTTATATTTGCAAATAGTATAGTATTCATTCTAAATAGGGAATAAAAGGGATTATTTTTGTTTTAGGCTACCCAAACTTTTCCCTATTCATAAATCATAACAGGAAACGCTTGGTATAAATTCGTCTGTGATAAAACCCATTGGTAAATGATCGGTAAACGGAAACAAACCGTGACTCTCATCGCTTCAAAAGAACAGTAAAATGATCCACCGAGGAACATTACCATTGTCGGGCTGAGATCGGAGACGACCTCACCTCAATCTCACGCATTGTGTGGGTCAACATTTGACCAAGGATTGACCGACGATCTTTTACTGCTTGGTGTAGAAACTTTTAGTCAAGTTCGAATTCGTTTTACAAATGTGTATGATCTTTATTGCATATCAGCATTACCTACTTTAGAATAGTTGTTAAAACTACAAACTATCTCAAAACACAAATAACTAAAGCCTAATAATTACAACATTTAAATAACAAACAACTTACTTACAAACAACACACATAAAATACATTACATTATTTCTACCCCACTACCTATAGATATGGAGGACCAGCTGAAGACAAATTGGTAGAACCGTAGAAGGATACGAGGTACCTAGCCCCACCAGGGGCTTACCCTCGAATAATGGTGGAAGTGGAAAGTGACATGGCGATCAATACTTAACGTGGGACTCTTCGATGACCTGCTAGATGTTGATCACAGGAGCAGCGAAGCTAGAGTGAGGCGAAGCTGCAAAGGCAACAGGTCTGGGGGTGAGGGTGACAAGTCGGCCAATCAGGAGGAGACTTCATTGTAGGGGAAGGTGGTGGTGGGGAGCTGGTGAAGATGTTTCAGAGTGTTGATGATGATGCAAAAATCGGGCTTGAACTGGGGAGTAGCGTCAGCCAATCAGAGTTGAGGGAAATGGAGAGATGAGAGGATGAATGAAGTTATTCCATAAGGGAGTTCAGAATTATAAGTTTTTTCTCTTCGGGGTTATTAGTTTGCTTCGCTAGTTTAGCTGCTTTCAGGAGGCCTGGGAAATCTTGGATAAGGGCTTTGATATCCTTCATTACTTCCACTAAATTTTTAATTTCTTCTAGATCAGAGATGGGGTTATTTTCGTTGGGCATCTGGTGTTTAGGGGTTCTTGTAGGTCGGATATTTTCATACTTAGGTTGATGGGATTTTTCATGAGGGATATTTTCTGGGAGTTTTGATTATTTCAGCATACGTGGGTCTTTTAATTCTGTTGACGAGTTTCGGGTATTTCTTGCAGCCTTTCCAGGAGGCGAGGTGACCAGTCTCATCACAGTTAATGCATATGGGATCTTGGATTTTTTCTTTTAGTTGGCAATTGCTGGTTGTATGTGCTCCGTTACATTTAATGCATTTCGGTGCCATCCTGCAGTTCCTTGATGAGTGGAAAACCCCGGAGCAGTTGAAACACATAGTGGCTGTGGTTTTTCTTCTAAATGCTTCTACTTTTATTTTTAGGTGCAGGAGGTTGGTTTCGTTGTAGATTCTATGAGAAATAGGGGACTTCTTTAGATCCACCAAGAAGATGGGATGGAGGGTCTTCGTTCTGTAGTTTTTTAGTTGGGTTATTCTTTCGATTATGTATTTACGGTCGGAGAGTGCAGTCTTGATTTCCTCAATATCGGTAGTTCCGGGGAGTCCTTTAATTATTATCTTGAGAGGTCTGTCTTCTGGGCTTTCGGAGAGGATATATTGCTCACCTGCATCATCAAGAAACTTGATTATTTCCGTTCTCTGGATTTCGTTCTAAGGGGTGAGGGCTATCATATTGTTTACAAATTTATTTACTGTTCCTGGAAACTCCTTATGGATCTGTTGTAGTATTATATTGTAGTGATCTGAGAGATGGAGGTTGATGGAGGGGATGATTTTCGTACTATTTTTCTCTACAGGCTGATCCTGTTGCAAGGTGGAATACCTGTTATTTGTAGTGAAGGGGGAGGGTTTTCATCAATCTTACGCTGTTTAGCTGCCTTTTTGGGTGACACGGTTTGGAAGCCGTCAGGGTCTGCTTGTTTTTTAGTAGGGGTGACTGGGATTCCCACTTCCATCAGATTATCTTTGCTGAGGGTGGTGACATTGTTTGCGTGAGGAACAGGTCCCTTTGTACTCTTGAGTGAAATCATCGATCTGTTGGAATTTGTTCTGGAATGCCTGGGTGTGCCGTTGTTACTGCTTCTATAGCTAGTAGGGTAGGATATCGGGGGAGAATTGGTACTTTCCGAGCTACACTGGGATAATGCCCTCTGTAGTACAGAATGAAAAGCTGCACACTTAGCGCTAGAATCAATACGTCTGCCCTCTTCCATGGCTGAGGACGATGACTCGAATGAGCTGAAGACAAATTGGTAGGCCAATGCTCATACTATTTATACTTCTCTAATAATGACTGTAGCGCCCTCTAGCGAGCTAAATGGTTGCGCTCTAGTAGTTGCGCTCTTTCTCAACAATAGCAAATGGGACCTCCGTAGAATGAGAAAAAAACCATGAATGTTTTCTGAGGCTTTTAATTTTATATTGCATATTGTTGGATTTTTAATGCTGGTAATGATACATAAAGGGAATAATGTAATGTTAATTAGGATTCTTGCAATTAAATAGGTATATAGATTATAAATATGTGCATTTACAAATTTCTGAATTTTTTTTCACAACTTATGATAAAAAAAACTGTACTGAAAAAAAATTGAGGGAATTTTTAGTATAAGAATAGAAATTTTTAAAATAATATATTTATTTTTTTCCGATTTTTTCCGATTTTCCGACTATTCTGAAGAAAAAAATTACAGTGTTGTACAGAGCAAACAAATTCATTGATGATATTTTTAAACCATTATTAATATCTATGTAATCATTCTGCATCAATCATTGTTGCAATCATTCTGTTTGGTTCCTAAAACGATTTCGTGGTCAAATTAAAAATTAAAAAATATAGGTTTATGCAAATGATTCATTTTTCTTAAATTCAAGGGCATCTTATTTGTAGTATCGAATCAAATGTAACTAAAAATTAAATTAAGGAACCTTTTGAATGATCAGCTCATAAATATTCTTTTGATAGTAATTTTTTTCTTGATGAAAGCTTTCAAAAGTCTACTGGTTCCTGTTTTTCATAATCAAAGAAACATCGAAAAATATTAAACAATCGTTTCGCTTGCATAAACATTTGTTATTCAATAGATCACACATGACATTTGTAATTTGCATACCTATTGTGGTAACAAAAAGCATGCATAATAAACTTTCGGCTTGTTTAAATTTGTTTTCCTTTTGCTATTTCTAGTACAACAATCTGAGAAGAAATAAGAAAAATACACAAAATCGATAAGAAGGCAATAACACCTTTTTCTGTAAGTCAGCCTTTATAATAGGAGGAAAACAAATCAACATGTTGTTGAAAATCCTTCAACGAAATGGTGAAAAGTAGTTTGATATCAAATCTCTTGTCTCGAATTTAGTCAAAACAAATAATGCAAGACACTTCAAAACACGTAAATTGAAGCAACAAAGCGAGATATTAGCATATCAATGGAGTATCTGTGTTCAAAAGAGAATCATTTTAGAACTTGGAATAAGGAGAATCGCTCATAAAGAGTTGTTTTGAAAGGATTTGCAATATTTTATTGTTTGCTTTGAAAGGTTGATTTGGTTTGGTTTGAAAGTTCAAAAGGTTGTTAGCTTTTTTATTTCAGTGTTGTTCTAAACGCCGAGAGACAAGTAATAGAGCTTTGATTAATTTTTATAGAAACAAGATGAAAATCTGTCATTTATCAATCTGTCATTTCCTGCAATATCTAAAATCGACTAACAATTTAATGAAGTACTTATACAAAATGCTTCGAATAAAAAACTAATCATAAAATATCAATAAAGATGTATTACATTCGTTTATATGTGAAATATTTTTATGCAATTATTTTTTTTAACTCAATGGCTCTTTGGTGATGATACAGCTTCTAATAGGATGAATTAAGTTACCCTATTAGAATATTTGTGAAAACCTATTTTAGCCGGATTATAACACTATTATTTTGAATAATATGTTTGTTTATGTGCTTGTTCTAAAAAGTATTTGCATTATTATATGTAAGCTTAGGGAAAATATACTTTACTAATCATTTTAATTGTAATAATAAAATTGGACAGAAAGGTCATAAGAAGGCATAATTATGCAGTGATTTGCTAATTTGCCAGAATTCAATACTTCAAGAATATTCCTTAGAATAAACATTACATTCAAACCCGCAAAGAGAAATAATTCCTTACGTTTTGAGAAAATAAATTTCTATCTGACGATATATGTCTGTTTTAAGTTAATTGGAAATTAATTATTGATCTTTATATATTGGCATAACTTGAGTATAAAGAAAACTTTGTGCCATTTTTTACAACTATTTCTATTACTAATTTGGAATTTTTTTCCTATTTTTATTATTCTAATAAATGTTAATGAAATCTTTCTTGAATAAATTCTAGATTTTTCCTGATTCATTTCTTTTTTCATAAATCGATACAGTGAAATTGTGGATTTAGAAAAAAATGACTTTATTATTACAAATTCAAAATGATGACGTCAGATATAATTAAAATAATTAAGTTAGTATTTAGTTATCGAGGGATATACCTGGAAAGACACTTTGTAACTTAAATTAATTTACCAACTTTCATATTAATTATGAAAATTAGGATGAGTATTTTTTTCGAAAAATCTACACATTTCTTTGAGGCATGTTTTTTCTAAGAAAATAGTCACAAATCTTGAAATTGTAGAAAATAATGTTGCATAAGTCTTTTAGCCACATAATTTTAGTGCGTCAAGAAATAGCTCAAAAGTTCTTAATATTTTGATGATCAGTTTAAAATATCAAAATTGACCAATTTATGAATATGCGATTGAAGTATGAATAGAAATAATTATTATATCATGGATTTCACATTTTATTTATATATTTTTATGCTGGATTACAATAAAAGTAACAAGATAGAGGACAATGATTCATGCAAGTATTTTGAGTCTAATATTACTGTTATTTCTATTATTATTGAATAATTGTATCCAAAATATATTAAAAATAATATTTTCTTATTTTTCAAAGTTTTTTGCTAATTACCATGTGTTTATCTAATTATCTTTCGTTATTTAAATTGAACAAATTAAATCTAAAATATTGTTAACAAGATAACAATCTGTCTAGACATGTACATCCTTTAGAAATTAATAAATATGATACAACGAAATATACCTAACCACAAACAAGTAAACTTGTTATGTCTACTGGGAAGAACAATAATTCAGTTCATAGTGATAGAAGGTACTAATAACATTAGTGCAGCTCAATCCGGTTCTTCATATTCAATTTATCATATAATCATATAATTCTATTATCATTTATTATTCTTTTTATCATATAATTCTATTCTGATTTTTTTGCCTATTGCTATTGTCCTCTAAGAGATTCAATTAGTTATATTAAGTGAATATATATATATATATATATATATATATATATAAGAAACAAAAAAACAAAAAAGAATATAAGAAACAAAAAAACATATATAAGAAACAAAAAAATGTTAAAAAATAATTGAATATATTCAATTTCTATTTCTATGGATAATTTAATGTAAAACGTTTATTTATTTTATACATAATGTATTTTGTTTTTTAGAAATGTTTCAATTATAATTTGTCAACAAATTCTTAAATTTTTTTATAGTAATTTGATTCCATCTAAAATTAGAAAAAAACCTATTAAATGGATTAAATTACTGGAAAGAACTAATTTTTCTACAATCAAATCAATTTTTTTTGTATAAATCATGAGCTTTAAGCTATTGAGTAAAATTTTTACAATACATATTGAATTTTTGAATTATGTTCTTACATTTTTCTGAATTGTAATATAAAGTGATCCGTGGCTTTGTGGATGAAATTTACATTATAGCTTCACAGGCTTTTCATTAGCCCTTAATTTTAATTTTTAGTCTTTATGCGATTTGAAAGTAAATACCAAGTCACTTTTTATTTATTTTAGTTTCTAACCAATATCAGTGATGTCTCATATTTAAATTATTTCTGTACGTCATACCTAACTTACAAAATTTCGGAAATCCGGTTGCCATAATGTCATAAATGTAGTTATCTGAAGGGGAAATGCCTTGCAAAATTGTTAATATTTTTATATCATGATAATAAAATAATTATTTACTACGCCATTTGTGTTTCTTTCTTAAAGAAAATTTTGCTAAAAACTGATACAAGCAACATCTTAAATAACTAGATGCGAAAAAATTAGTGATTGGAACAGATATTTCAATTCTCAGCTATAAAATTGTTTCATGATAACCATTTTATCTTTGCTTACGCTTTTTTGAAATAGTTTGATTTGGAGTTTCCTGAATATTCTAAACGTAAATCTTCGTTCTAAACGTTCTGTATATTCTAAACGTAAATCTTCGTTCTAAACGTCCTGTATATTCTAGACGTAAAACGAGTGCATATTATTTAAAATTGAATTTCATATTTTCAGTTACATGTAAAAAATAATTAATATTTTATATCTGAAAGGTAAATTAGATATTGTAATTTTATTATTTGTTATGATTTATAAGTTTTATGTTTTTATAATTTTTTTACTAAAATTATGGATTTATATATATTTTTTTATGGTGAAATGTTTCTTAGACTAAATGCTCACAAAAATAATGAATAAACTTTTATTTTAGCATTTTTTTAAAAAAAATAATATAATAGCCAAATTGGGAATTTTGAATTTTTTCTAATCTTAATTTCTTATGTACATAATGATCCACTTCTTTCAAACAAAATAAAAAACTTTAAGAAAATGTAAAGAGATTTAATAAAAAAATTAATTATCTGAAAATAATAAATATGTTTTTGAGATATATTAAAAAGGTTACGAATATATGCATATATTTATTTTTGAAATGTAAACTTAATTATATTTTTATCAATTTATTCATACACATTAATGTTTGTGAACTGATAAATGGTAATAACAAGGATTATTTTATGATATTTTACCATAAAACTTAATATAATGATAACAATATCTCTCTATAAAATGTTATCATATAGAAACAACAAGCAAAAGTAACAGAGTTCTTTTTAATAATTTTGGCTCCTGAACTCACTTATCATTCTTTAATAACTGATGCTGACATGATCACTTAACCACACTTCAAATCTAGAAAAAAGTACATTATTAAATATTCTTTAATATCTCAGGCATCAATGATTTCATTAACTATCCAATAAGAGCAATGGTAAATAAGCAGGTGGCAATGGGCGTTTTGGGTTGCAAATATAACATGTAAGAGTTAATTAGCATTGAAATATCAATTATTTTTGCAAATAGGATTAGCCTTTTTAGTGAAGCTTTCCCGACGTAAAAGCAAATCCAATTATGCAAATGAAAGGATAGTCATGCTTATTTGGAGAAAAGTAATAAGATTTCGTGTATATGGCAGCTAAACTCCATGGAAGAAGAATCTTCTTTGCTCTCATTTATGAAAGGGTTGATCGAAAAATTTGATTTTGATCATCATTATCAGGAATGATGGTGATACGCATGATTCAATAGGTAATTGCAAAAAAAGAAAATATTTCTAATCATTGACGCAAAAAATCATAGAAATCCTCTTTTAAAAAAGCTAGAGCCAATATTTTTCCACATATAAAGAGGAAATAAAAAAATTAATTGCATATTACTAAGATACTTTCACTTTTGTTATTGATAGATAAAATGGATTTTCCTTGATTTTTTTTTATTGCTTTTAAAAAAATTATAAATGCATTTGTTCCTTCGTTTAATATTTAAGTTACATTTTTTATATGTATGGAATTTATGAAGAAATTTGAAATGCTTTTGTTTTCTATTATGGAATAATATAAATATTATGTAATTTTTTCTACTAAAATTGAGAAAAGTGTACATGTGTCTTCTGTTGGTGCTTTACAGAATAGCTATTTAGAACTAGAACAACCAAATTTGATAGAAAACTAATTTAAATTATAGAATCGTGCAATTGAGAGTAAATTTCAGAAATAAGTTAATGGTGATGAATTAAAACTTAGTTTCAGTTGTACTTTTTTAAAATTCTTTTACACAAGACCACTTTTAATCGTATTATATTTTAAGAAAATGACACTTTTAAATGAAAATATTCATTTGTCCTCAAATTTTGACTTAAACATGGTGACTAAATTCAAAAGGTTTTAAGCGGTAATATGAAACATTCACTTTTTTTTGAGAAGAAACTAAATCTGCTTCCACTTTTTTTCTGAGCATTTGATCAAATATTTTCAAATAAATCAAGTGGAGAAGAGGCTTGTTCCAAAAGCTTATCTGGCTTCATTCTAGCTAAAATGTGACTATCACTGTCATCAAGATACGAATGTATTCTCACTTGTGAACACCACAAATTTCTAAGCTATCCTCTAATAAATTTTAGTTTGTTAATATCAAATTCTCAAGGGGTAGTAATTTGTGTTTAGAAGTGTGGAAGATACTTCTCCGCTGTCATACGATTATCCCATAGATAATCGAATTGTTATCATTCCGTGTATAATTCTGATGCCAATAGATGCAGAATTGTTTTACTTTAAACACAGTGTTATACAGATATCATATTAACACAAAATGACCATCAATATAGTATTGTATCCTAATGATATTTGGATGTATCTTAATGTAGAATATCGTCTAAATAATTGGATACTAAATTGGTCTTATAGTGTAACTACGAAGTGTTTGTGGTAGTCTTCCTTCTGATTATGCGGTCTTAAAATAGTACTTTTCCTTTCAAAGCTCATATAATCATGCATAATTTATACTTGTTCTTTCGCATAAATATACTTGTACATCATAATTTATACTTGTTCTTTCACATAATTATACTTGTTCTTTCACACAATTATACTTGTTCTTTCACACAATTATACTTGTACATCATAATTTATACTTGCTCATTCACATAATTATACTTGCACATCATAATTTATACTTGTTCTTTTACATAATTATACTTGTACATCATAGTTTATACTTGTTTTGCATTGTTCCTTTCACTACACTATTCCTTTCCTATCTATATTGCAATGCACCGTTTAAACGCTGTAAATTAAAAATGCCATTTCCATCTTCTGCTTAAATATATGTTTTCTCAAAAATCATTCGGAATGACAGATTAATCTCAGCTAATAACGTTATGATAACGTCTTAATGGAAAATGTAATTTACACGTTCATAGTTGCACTATTAGAACCATTTTTATTCCATTTCTTTTTTTCTTTTCTAAAATAACGAGCACTTCGAAGAGCGACTCTTTCTATTAACTCTATCACTATTAAAAAGCCCCAAATGCCCTTTCAATAAAAGTACGGTGACCACATGTAACATCTTGAAGTCAATGCTAAAGGCCTCTCTTAAATAGAATTGACTGATTTGTTCGTCATACCTACTCTGATTCAGATAGATTTGTGGGAAATATATATTATCTCAAAACTCCCATAAGATTTTCATCTTACCTTTACTGTATTTTCTTGTGTAAGTGGGGTCCTCATTTTTATATCAGCTCCTTATGAAGAGCGCTTTATATATGCTTCTTTACTTTTAAAGAGTATATCGGGCATTCCAGCAATCTAAAATGTCTTAATTCTAATGATCTTAGAAATGAGAAAATAGACAATAAATTTCCAATTTTAATTCGTAATTTTTTGTTTCAAAAGGACTTTTTCTTTATTTTTACCAATTTTACTGTATTCCACTTTTAAATTTAGATTAATGAAAATAAAAGTGGCATTCGCTTACAAATAAACATCCAAAATGTCAGTTATAAACACATGTTCATCTAATTTTAATGACTAAACTAAAGTTTTAGTAGACTGAGCGATGAAATAAGTAGTTAAAAGTAATCCAGAATTAAATTTGAAATTGCAAATGAATCTCATTTAACTAATCAACGGGGAAACTGGCGCGTTTTAATTTTCTAGTTACAATCTGACTTGTTAGTCTAAAGCCCTTTCCAGTCTGTTTCCTTTGAAATAATATGGCACAGCTGTTATTCGAAGATTTTTTTTGTCTGCAATCTGAATATAATAATCCTTATCTGTAATAGTTAGTTAGGATAACCCAAACTATTCTATCTGATATATTTGATTAGATGACAGCTCTGATGGCTATTACATCATCATATAATATATTAAATATCCATTTGAGTTTAATTCGTGAATGACAATTTACAATTTATAAGCAATTTCTCTGATTAAACAAATTTCTTCTAATTTATCCAAAATAATGTAACGTATATTTGTACTTTTTCATTCCATTTAATTTTCTATTACGACTGAAAAGTCAAGAACATAATTTATATACAACATATTTTTCACATTTCGTACTTCATCCTCTTGGTAATTTACTTTCGTCAAAAATGTCTAAAAATATTTCCATATAAGGAGTCGGACATATTTATTATATTCGGTTAACATTCCGGGGAGGCACTTCGGATATAGAAATGAGAAACGTTCTATAGGATAATTGGTTCTCACCATCCTGGGAAATGCAGAACGACTTAGGATAGCTACACCTGACAAATGATGGAATGCTGTACCTACTGGAGAGATTCTATCGTAATCGGTGATGGCCATTAACACTTAATTAGAGTTCCCATCTGTGGTGTTGGGAGATCTGGTCAATTAGATTTACAGGTATGCCTCAGAGGGAGGGGGCGCAGCAGTCTAATAGTAAAGACTATATATGGCAAACTTGACAACTCCCTTTGAGTATTTTATTTTAAAGTATGGCAGAGTTGTATTAATTTATTATTTTTATTATATCTTAAATGCTCTTAAAATATTTCTGTTATAAAGTCAGAAATTAAATTTTAAACGAAAACGAAGACTTTCAAAAATCATAGTATTTTTTTAGGAAATCATTTCTTCTTGGAAAGTATCACAGAAAATAATTAATTCGTGTAAACGCTGTAATACTTTATTGCATCATAGGTGTAAATTAAAAATTATTTCCTATATCCCTCTTATATCAATATAGCTTAAATACAGTCAAATAATTTTTTTCTATTATATCCTTATTAAATGATAATTTAAACCGAACATACTATAAAAGTTTTATTAAAAAACGAAGTCATTTGAAATACTCATAGTCATTTAAGATATAGTCTTCATTTAAGAGAAGTCATCATTTTAATACAAGAAGTCATTTAAAATATAAACCCAAAGCTATAATATTATAATATTAAATGTCTACTTTTCTTGGTATTTTCTTCTTATATTGTTTGGCTACAACTATTAGTTTTAATATAAATAACTGCAGCATGGTTCTTCATTTCTTTTTCTAATAATTCAAATTTGGTGTTAGAATATTCTTTAATGAATATATTTATAATACATGAGCTTTTTTTGAATTTTACTTGATTTTATTTTACTTCGTATTAACTGCTCCCTTTTTACAAATCTATTCATCATCTTTTTTTTCTTTTCCTTCCAAAAATGCAAACAATTTTAGATTTAGAGCATTTTTACATTCTTAATAAAGATGCACTATTTTAATTTTTCCAATATTGCATTATCAATTAATCGATTTTTTATTGCAGCTTCATAACTATAAACATTTGTTTATAATATTCTATCAAAACGAATTATTTCAATGTATCTAAAAATCAATGAATGATTAATATGAATTAAACAATTTTACTTAAAAATTAAATTTAAAAAAAATTAAGATTTTTCTGTTTTTGTAGACAATTAATTACATATGTTTGATAAAACAATTGTGAAGTTTTAATATGTGTTTAAATCCTTCTACTTAAAAAATATACAGAAGATCATAAAAATTCTTCAAATGGAAACACTTGTGTAGACTTAAAATATTTCAAGAACTAACTGAATTGAGTATGCTAGATAAAATGGGAAATAAAAACTTAATACTTTAACCTTCCACAAACAGGCGTCAGTAGTTGCAGCAAAGCAATTTCAACAAGATAAGCTAAACACAGAAAAAGGTTTTCTACATACCGAAGCGACATTCGCAATGCAGTGGAAAATAACCGTAGGGAGTTTCTGGTGGTAACAATGGAAAAGTGGTAATCAGCTGCCGCCCTAAAATTGGGAAAACGTGTTTGCCTCTAATAAAGCCTTCTTTGCTCTAGAAATAAGAAAGGAAAACTAAGTGTCAGCGTACTAGAGGTGAAAAAGGCAACCTCGCTTTCCCTCATCCCATGTTTATTTAAAAAAAAAAAAAAAAAAAATAAAAAACCCGGAAAATCAAGTTTTTTTTTTCCGTTTAAAAAAAAAATTCTTTCTTACCATAAAACTTCGAGTTTCATTTTCAATATTTTTAAAAGAACTGAAATGTCATAGTAGAACCAGGGGTTCAAAAAAGCATTTTTAAAATGATCTATTTTAATGTAAAAAGACAAAGGCGATCACATTTTATAAAAAATCACTTGATATGATTGTTAATTTTACTTAACATATTTTATAATGTTATTTTTTTTTAGAATATCGGCAGATGAAAAATAACTTTTTCTGTACTTATATAAATATTTAATTAAATCCATTATCATACTCAAATATTTTTGTTATTTTTTTCGCATGTGCCATTTGTAAGAGAGAAAAAAAATAACGTTTATTATTAATTGAAACAGTCACAAAGAGTTTTCAAAGAAATCCTTTCTAAGTAGCTTATTTTAAATACAAAATAATATTTTAATTAAATAATATAATAAATGAAATCTTCCTATCATCTAAAATTTTATTTTTAATTATGATGATGGAATCTATTGTATAAAACATTTTAAATAAATAGATTTTTCTTGTTAAATCAAAACGTTCCATGCCAATCTAATATTCAATTGATGCTAATTATCTCTATACATCAATAATAATTTATCATATATAATAACAAAATTTAGATGAAATTGGTAAAAAGAAAGCTATAGCAAAGCTATAGAATGCGTGTCACAGAGAAAACACGCACGCTTAAACTCAGTTAACTAACTTGCTCGTTCTCTGAACAAATCTGATCCCCCTCCTTAAGCCACGCCTTTTAAATAGCGTTTCACTTATGTGGACAAGACAATCGTGGAAAGAGGTAACTCGCTCAAGATAAGTTTGGAAATTTCTCCACTATTCTGTAAGAACAAATCTTTATATCTTAGCTTCTACTAAACATTTCAGCGTGTAATAAAAACCTTTAATGACCTTATTACGTAGCCAATACACCTAAATTGCCAAATTAATCAAATATGGCGATCTTCTGTCTTAAATCCTTGAAGAATGGTCTTTTCGCGCTCACGTGCTATTCCATTACAATTAAACTATTTACGTTACTTACACAAAAACTCATACACATTTACATCTAATTTACACAAAATTCATAATAATATCATTTATATCACGGACATTTTATAATGAATTCCTAATTACAAATAATTGAAATCGACCATTCTTATATTCTAACCTCTTTTCGGAAATTAATGTCAGCTCTCTTGACTCAACTCGATTTGGAAAGCTTGTTTGACAACTGGAAAGTCGAAGAATTCGAATAATTGATGGATTTCATGAGATTCAGCTACTGCTTATGGAACTGTGATGATCACTTAATAAACCCTACGTCATTACATCTTGTCTTTCAAGCATTCGAATAGCGGTTAGTCGAATTCTCATTCGAAAATACTCCATTAAATTAATGAAATTCTTGGTGAATATTCATCCTCTGTAAGCTGTCATTTCAACTAAAAGCCTCCCCCGTTATTAATGAGACAATTTGTCTTGTTGAATAACAAGTTCCGGACAAAGTCCATTACCCTTGATTTGAAAATGATTCATTTTCCATTAAGATTGCGGTCACGATGTAAATTTTCATGGATTTTCTAAATTGACTTCGAATGATTAAGTATACCTTTCAGAGTGTGAAATTGATTTATTAACACTTTCTGAATTGTCTATTTTATATTATTTTCTGTTATGTTATCTTAGAAGAATGCAGTTTAACCTATTCTAATATTATAATTATATACGTCCACAAATGTAGGGAATGGTGTCGTAAAGTTAAGTTCAAAAATAGCAAATGCTTTCTTCACTATCAATAAATGATAATGTGAGTCTACTACAATTAATTATTAATAAAAATAATAAGTAGGGAAACAGAAATATCTTCTCGATTAATAATATCTGATAATTAAAATATTAAATTGGAAAATAGAAATCTCTTCCTAATGAAAAATAAAGAAGAATGAGTGTGTCTATGCTAGTAAATTACAGGAGAAATAATTTGATGCTGAGTTAACAAATCTGTCAGGTACATAAATGGAATCTAATATGTATAAGAGGAATTTAGAAAAAAATACTTTTATAATTTTTAGGAATTAAAAATTAAATCCGATTATTTGTAGAAGAATGTGTGTCTACTACAATTCGTTAATAAAGGAAATAATAAGTCGGAAAACAGAAGTACCTTCTCGATTAATATTATCTAATAAGCAAAATATTAAATCAAAAAATAGAAATTCCTTGCCAATGAAAAAAATAAAGAATAAGTGTGTCTATGCTAACAAATTACAGGAAAAATCATTTGACGCAGAGTTACCAGGCCTGTCAGATACATAAATAGGATCAAATAAGTAAAAGAAGAAATTAGAAAAAAACACCTTTATAATTTTAAGGAATTAAAAATTAATTGATATTTGGGCATTTTCCCTCTATAACTCTCAAAACCATGGCAAAATTAATATTATTTTTGCATTCCCCAAAAATTCAAAAAAAAAAAAATCTTTTTGATGAAATTACTTTGAACAGTAATATAATGCCATCACTTATTTTGCAATTATTTTTAACTAACATGATTTTCAGCAATTCAATATATAGTTGCATATAAATCCAAATCATTTTTATTGTTCATCAGTATTTGATTGTATTCTTCCATTTCTGAAAGAAAAGCAGGTTAAAGACTTTCTGTTCAGCATTTGAGTAATTTGCATGACGGATAAAAGAGTGTTCTGAAAGTTAAAAGTTAGATTAACGCGAGAAATAACGCTTTCAATTATTATGACGTCATGGAACTTGATTCTCTTAGGATATTTCCTATGAATAAATTTATACCACATTTTAGACTTTTAAAAAGTGTTGCCTTTAATTATGATTTTGAAAAAAAAGGTTTCCAGGTGTTACCATCAGTGTTAAGTTCTGCTTATGAGTTTTAACTAAAAATAAACATTTCAAAAATTATCGGCCAATCAGGTGGTCACCAATGGCGGCTGTTAATTGAAATAATTTAAATATATTGCATACTTTATTTCCCATAACATTATTATCTTGTAACATTTTATGCAGGCAATAATCTATAATTGATACAGTCTAAAAGTAAATTTAAACGAATGCTTCTGATAGTATTTAAAAAAATTACTCATAAAAAAGGATTTTTTAAAGTTAGAATTATTTTAATGTCTTATTAGTATAAGTATGAATAATTTTTAAATGAAAAAACCTTTCTAAAATCTAAATTTAAATGTATCTCCAAACCAAACAATATTTAATTTTTAATACTTTATTATAGCAGCTAGCATGAAGTACACAAACGTTGCACATATGTTTTTTTTAGTAGAGTGAAGTATTATCAGCTCTGAAGGGGGTTAAATTTTGAATTGACTGATTGTACAGTCGTAATTTTGTTGAAGGTGGGTGAAAAATATCAATTCCTTTACTACTTTCATAATTTATTACTTTCAAATTCTTATTTACTTTCATACTCCCTCCCCCAATATCAATCCGGGGGTACCTCGAAATGAGGATGAGATGCTTTTACGATAACGAAACGTACTTCCTTTGGAAGGGTTGTACCATGGCCGGTGATGACTCATAGGGTTCAACCACTGATCCCACAAGCGTTGCTGTTGCGGCTCTCCTGTCATTCAGTTTTAGTATTTAAACCACTGTGGTTTCATGGCGAGTAGGAGAATATGATATGGCTACCTCCCTCACAAGATAACTTAAAAGACAATAATTAGGAATTGGTGAACGTTTATTAAAGACTTTTTTTTCAGGAAAATAAAAATGTCTTTGGAAAATGACAGTGTTTTTTTTTTCGGATAGGCCAGTGTTATAATTTCATGCAACATAAATACTTAGTATATGGTAGCATGCATCCTTACTAAAATATGGCGCTATTAAAGATAACTTATTATCTTTCTCATAGTTAAGGAGGATGAATTTGTATTTTTACTGAATATTGCATTACAAAAATGAATATTCCATTTTTCATATATTTCTTCTTTTATTTATTTTCTCTTATAATTTGTAACTGTTCACTATTAAAGAGTGGAAACAACATTGCTGACTAGTAACTTTTAAGAATTTTTGATGAATAGATGATTGATTAAAAGCTCATTTTAAAATTAATTATTTATTCTGAATTTGTAATCAATCCTTTCAAATTTAAATACAAGTTTGCATCTTCAACTTTTATTTATAACAGCGCGGATCCTTTTACGTGCTCAAATGAATACAATCCAAACATTTTTTTTAATCGATGTTATTACACTCAGAGGCTATAACATGGCTGAAAAATTTAAATTTCCATTGTAACCACAAAATTCCAATGCGATTTTTAAACCTAAATTAATAAAATTTTTACTTTAGAATGCATGTACATGCCCTATATTTAGAACAATAAGTTTTTATAAAATTGTTTTTGGACCCAAACCTGCACTATTGAACTGAATTACCATAGAAAGAAATCCAATTTAAACAATTCTAAATTTATTTTTTCAAATGTATTCACTTAGAAAATAATCTTCGGGGATAGAAAATAGGCCACCTAAACAAATTGCTTGGCCCAAGCACCGATTGACTACAAATAAAAGAATGAAACTGAATTAAATATAAGGAAAGAGCATGGGACTTTTATCAAGTTCTTTTATTTCTATTTCTGTTGAAATCTTTTTGCCATTGGCAGAACAGCTGTATACATCTACACAAAGAAATCTTCGTTATTTATTGGCTCCTTTCATGGCAAGGTTTCACGCAACGAAAAGCAATTTGCTGTTAGTTCTATTTTTTTCATCACTGTCAATCATCGTTTAAGGATAAGCAATATGCTTCTAGCAATATATAAGCAATATATTTACATTCATATTTTATCTCAATCAATCTCATAAGATGGAATGCAAACAATATTGAAAAAAATGTTTCCGATATACTTGATAAACACGCAAACATTTCATAGAGAATGAGTAAATTACTACAAAATGTCAACCAAATTTTCTCTGTATTTATACAATATATACCTCTGTATTATTAAATATATTTATTTTATTTAATTTTATTGAATAACTTCACATTTTCTTTGTATTCAATTTTAAATACGCAACAAAAATTCTTTTTGAGTAAAACTTGAGTTGAATTGATGAAAAAACTGGACAACAATTTTTAATGCATTTACCTAATTATTTTTACTTAGATAAGTTATCAGAAGAAGAAATCTATTTAATTGTTAATATTAATATATTAATAATTACATCCACTGCATTGTATTGATTATTATCTGTCTTTTTTTCAACGTCCTGGGGCATGTGTAGTGCGTCTTCCCCGGGCTCAGGGCCTCTTGGGCTTGAGTCCCTGTTCGGATGTGGTTGTTCTTCATCAGAACAATTTCCATAAAAAGGGTCTCTGCTTCAAATGTGATGTGTGAGTAGCTAAGATGCCCTCTTGCCCCTAGTTAGTACTATTTCAAACAACACTCTCGGCTTAAAATCGCTGATTGTATCAACGAACTTGACCATGGCATGTGCCAATAGAATCAACAACTGCCTTATTTTTCTGTTTGGTTTTTTTTGTTTATATATTATGAATAATAATTTACACAATACTAATACAATGCTTCTGATTTTTTGTTCAAGAAAGCAAGAAAATTATTATGATTTTAAATTTCTTATTTAGGAATATGTTATTAGTTGATTTCTCATTTAAGAGATTTTCATTATTTGATTTCTCATTTAGGAGATTTTTATTATTTGATTTATCATTTAGAACAATTTTATAATTTAAAATTTTAAAATAAGTCTTCAGATTTAAAAACTAGTATATGAATTCATTCTTTATTCAATAGGAAAAAGTGTTATAGAAAAAATTAAATAACATACATTGATATAGAATGCTATTATTAATTTTTAAAATCTCGCACAAATTTTTTTTAATAATAGAGAATTTTAAAAGATTTTTCCTACTAGTAAATGTATTAAAATATCTCACAACAAAGTTTCAATAATAGACAGATTAAAAATATTTTCTCTGGTAATTGAGTTTTAATAAGTAAAATTAAAGGAAATATAATTTATAATTATTAATGCTTATGAAAACTCGCTTAATTTTTCTGTGGAAAATTATTAATACCAATAACTATTTTACATTTTATACATTAAGGGCATATGCGCTTTATACAATCACTTAGAAAATAATCCATGTAGATTTCCATAAAATATTTTCAAAAGAAAAAAAAACTTGAAATTCTTATGTATTTATTGATTGTATAAAATATTAGTTTAGAAAATTCGTAGAAATTATTTTAATTCTTGAAAATTTTAATCTGTTATTTAATTTGAAAACTCATATTAGAATATTGTTTTTTTTTCTATCTGCATAAATAATAGAAAAAATGGAAGTTTAGTCTTATTAAAAATATTTTGTAAATTTTATTAGTAAGTAAGAGAAATCAAGCTGATGATATATTTGAAAGGTACTGAAAATGAAATTCGCAAATGAATAAAAGTTGTGTATTTATCATTTTAAGTACTTTCAGTATAAATAGTGCATAGAGTAAATATTTTAATTAGTTTTATGTTTATTTGATGTTTATTAACCTTTTTTAATATTTCAAGTTATGCCAATAATAATTTTTTTTATCAAATTAATAATTTAACAAATCAATATTTTATAATATTTTACCAAGAGAGTCTCATATATTAATTTAATTACTAGTCAAACGTAATTTAAAGTAAAATAATATTTCTCAACAAAATATTCTCCATATTAATTTCCAAAAACAAAAAGAATAATAGCATATTTAAAAGGAGTTATTTTTTATTATTTTTTACATCGTTGGGCCTTAAACATTCAGAAAAATATCTATAGGGTTTTAAATTTTATTAAAACCTCTGATTTACCAAATATGGGTCACGAATATAATACCTATGAGAACAAAGGAAAATCTAAATTGAAACTAGTGTAGACGTAGACTGCATTAATTTTGTACTAACAAAATAAAAAAATCTCAACTTTTTAACAAAAGTGACCCTTATTATCTGAAATAAACTCTACACTCATAAGTGAAAACAAAATGCAAACTTAAAAAAAGGTGTTGAATTCCTTTATTTTCTTTCACAAAACTGTACTTTTTTTTCATATACGTTTTTCATTTATTTCTTTGATGGCCATGTTTGTCCCTTGGCGATTTAAATAACATTTCTCTTTTTTGTCGACTAATGAAAAGGTTTAAATTTCCTTTTTCTATGCTTTAAAAAATTATTTTCCACATTAGATTATATTAAATTTGCTATTCTATTTATTTCTAATATTTATTTATTTAATTGTACCGAGGCAGTAAAAAAATCAATATTAATAAAAAAAACTCGTAATGTAAGAAAAGCGTAAAAAATGGTTAAGAAAAAATGAAATTTAAACGGCTATATTTATACCAACAAGATATTTTCATTCTTTTAATTAAATTTAAATTGAAATTTTTATATAGGCATTTTCATGTTGAATCTAAAGAAAGAAAAATAAAATCGATGAAATGAAAAAGATTATCATTTAGACTATCGCATTTTCTTGACAGTTTTAATAAAGCGAAGATTTTTTGAAAATCTTACTTTGCTGGCATGTATAAAATACTAAAGGAATTCATTTTTATGTTATTTCAACAGTATATCATTTGAGCTTTTTATTAGCATTTTGTTTTCGCACATTTCAGTAGAATATAAATTATTTTGAAAAAAAAAAAAACTGCTTTTACCCAACTAGATTAATTATTATTATAATCTCTAATTTATTTCCCTATTTTGCCATTTCTTTATATTTAATTATATTTATAGAAATATTTTGAAATGAATTTATTTAAAATAAATATAAATTTTTCAACTAAAATTTACAATACAACAAAATATTATTTATTTTATTGCATGATCCTAATTATTTTATGAAAGTCTTTGGGAAAATTTTGAAATACATAGAAAATGGAAAATAATTTTATAAAATATATCTATATATCTATAATCTTTTTTTTGTTTGGCTAGAAATTAATCCTTCCACAGCATTTATAAAAGAAAAGAACAATTAAATTATATGAATTACTAAAGGAATTCGATTTTTATTTTGAACATTCATGAGCAAAGTAATAATGTATTTTGGATTCATTTTTCATAGATATGTGCATATTTCTTAGTGATTAAGAGAAGATTCATAGAAAAAGAAATGGCATATTGAATTCTTTATTGTAAAGAATCAAAATTATTCGCATCAATTATTTATCGGTTCATTCTATAAAATATTTTTTAAGAGTCTACGTATATCCTTGTATAGCTGCATCCTTCAGAGGTACATGTATCCAGAAAATAATTTATCAAATATTTTATTCAGAAGGAAATTTCAATCCATTCATTACCTTAATAAATTTCCACTGATAAGGAAATCGGTAAGTTCTTTTTGTATAAATGCATAGTTCAAAACCATTATCAAGAAGAAAATAGTTTTACTATTGGATTTGTAATTTTATATTTCTTTTCAGCACTCATTTATAAGAGTGAAGTTTAAAGGGAAGATTCTTTCTTTCAAATGGGTGAAGAGCTTTTTCCTTATCTTATTATAAATGAATAGTCGCAGTCCTTATTATTATCGCTAGACATTTTTCATTACAAGATATAATTGTCAAAAAATGTTCCACATATTTGAATACAATTCAAAGTGATCTTTTTACGGTTCTGAATTGGATTATTAATTGGAATATCAGATATCAATTCCTGAGCCTATATCGAGCTATTTAATAAGTATAAAGGCTTTGAAATGGAATTAATAATTTGGCAACGTTTTAATTATATTCAAGTTTTCGTTACATGTATTAAAATCCTTTGTTTTATAGAAAAATTAAAATGTAGTTTATTTGATTCATTGGTAAAATGCTTACATTTCTTTTTTATATTACGAAAAAACAATTCATCCTTAACATGAATATGGTGGACTTTAAATTGAAAACATTGCACTGTGCGAAAATTTAATGCAGGTAACTAGATAAAAGTGTTATGAAAAACTGTCAGAAGTTTAACTTCCTAACTGATAACGACTGTACTTTAAACAAATTTCATTTCAAACTTTGCACTTAGATTTGAAGTCACATTAAATTTCTTTTATTAATTTAAATTTTTTATCTATACCGCAGAAACTGTAAATGGAAAATTCTTTTACTTCTTAAAAGGAAAATGAAGGAATATATTAATTTATTTTATTAGAAGCGTATGGCCACTGTGTGTATTTCATAATGTTCATAAATTTCTTTATTCCTATCTAACTCTTAAGCAAATATTTATTTTAATGTGTTTAAAATGTATAAGATCCTAAAGATATATTTATTGAACAGAACAAAATAGAAAGAAATGTTTGCTCTTTAATGAACAAAGATATGTTACATGTTAAAAAAATAAGTTATAAAAAATATTTATTCTCGGATTATCTTTTATTTCCTTTTCTTCCTTTTTACCTACCATTCATATAGAAAAAAGTTATGATTTTTTTAATATTTCTTATAACAGTATTAACCATATTATGAAATTTATATAAACAAGGTATTATTAAAATCTTTTTAAGGCTCAGATCCTATTGTTGGCACGTCTTATAAATAAATCCCTTCATATAAGACTAAAAAAAAATAAAAGAATAATATAAATTGATATTTATAAAACTATGAGTATTAAAACTTCTGCAGTTATTTCCATTGAATTTTCTGTATAGTAAAAATTCAAACATAATAATAGTTGTTATGAGTTTTCTATAGCTCCAGTATAAATTTTTGCGATGATTCATTTATGAAGGCCAATCTTTAAGTTAAAGCTTCATGAGCAGATTTATTGTGGTTATCCCTATATACGCTATCTGTTGGTTTAGATTATATATCTTAGAAATCTTCATTGTCAACATTGAAAAAAATCAAAGGTGAAAATTTTCTGGTAACAATAAATTCTATTTTAGCTTCATCACAATAATTAAATCAATAGTTCTGAAATAGATTTATCTGTTTATATAAAATATTTTAAAACATTTATTTTAAATTAATAAACAAACTTATTGTTAAATATTATGTACTATTTAAAAATTAATGTACACATTTTAAACTATATAGAGTTAATCTGATTATATAAAAAATGATTTTAAGATTTGAGTTTGCTAAGAAATTTATTTTTGTGCTATTATTAATACATAAATACTACTTTCAATTTCTATATTATGAAGTACACAATTCTTACATGAAAATTCTGACACAAAAAAAAGAAATCTGATCATTGATGATCTTCATGATCTAATCTACGATTTATCATGTTTTGTGATGAGGAAAAGAAAGATACATTTCTTATAGAAAGTTGGCAATAAAAGTTTGATGGAAACTAGTTCCCATGATTCTTTGCATATTTGGAATATAAATTAAGATTATCTTTTCCTTTTAACGAAATGATTGAAATCTATTATCTAAACGTCAAAATATACATCTTGAATATTTTAAATTATATACACTGTTGTTTAAAAATATAACGAAATTATTAAATAAAGGAAACAACATGTTCAGGCATGATAAATAAGTACATATTTAAACCGAAAGGAAATTTTTAAAATAAATTATTAGAAATATTCATGAGCATCATCATGCTATTTTTATGTTTGGAAATTTCTCTATGTTACATTGTAATACAAAAAAGGATCTATTATTTCGATATTGATCAGGTAAAATTTCTGATTTTACATGATTTTGCTTTTACAATTCAAATATTGTAAGATGTATTCCAAAATAACAATATAGGAGATATTAATTATATGGATACACTGATTACGCATGGTTGCCTCTTTTGAGGCCAAATAAGTTTATATATTGCTCGTCTAGTTCGAAATGATAACTGATATGAATGTAGTCTAGACACAATAATCTATAGGTTTAGTTCAAGATACATTTATATTAAAGATTTACTTATTAGTTAGCTCAGACTGACGAATTGAAAATATAATCTCTCTAGTCTTCCGAACGATTTCGTTAATATAAAGCATTCAAATTTTGATTTAGAATATTTAAATACATTTAATCCTTTGATAAGAATACAATTTTGTATCACTTTTCTGAGTGTCATTAATTTCAAAGAATATACAAATGATAGTTAGATTAGTTTACTTCTTATCCTGTAGATATTACTTTGTAACTCCATCTGTGATGATGGAATTTTACTTCTGAAAAAAGAGGTGTGTAGATAGGCCGATGATGCCTATTTTATATCAAACCACAGTTGTAATATAACCATCTATGTTGACATTGTCATTTAATCAGCTGGAGAGAAAATTAATGGGTCTATTTTTTACGATATATTCTTCTTGAGAGATACATTTACGCAGCCAGGAGAATTAAATATAGCTTTTAAGTATCTATATATCTCTTAAATCAATATAATTTAGAATTATCATCACTCATTATATCAGATTTCGAGATTGATCATTTGCAACTGAATGCTGAAAATATCTTGAAAAATATTTAATATAAAAAATGAATGAATATCAATATAATATAAATAAGCTTTATAAATATTGCAAATACCATTTCGAAAGTATCTTTATATTTTTTGAAATTTAAATTAGGAAAAATTAACCTTATTAGGAATAATAGCACAGATAATGGTATGAGTTTTGTGGAGTTGTGAAAAAAAATATGTGGATCTCATATCGCGAAATATATATTATTAAAGGTTTTTTTAATACTGAGTAGGAGTAGTAATAATGGATAAATGAATAAAATTGTATCAATGTTTATAACAAAATATTATTCTTATAACTATTAAAAAACCTAGTTGACGATATTTATATATAAAGCAGATTTTTGCATATTTAAAAGTAAACTAATTATAGTCATATAATTGTTTGAGAATGAATTTACGAAATGTAAGTAAAATAACATAATGTACAATCCAAGCAAAAAAAAACATTGCATTTTTTAAATTCATATTTTTTCAAATACAAAAATAAATACACTCACAAAAAAGGATACTTGAACAAAAATAAATTTAATTGAACCTTGCCAATAGTGAAAAGATTCTGCTTAATTTTCTCCATGTCAGCGTTAAAATGTTGAATCAATATCAGCAAAAAATTAAAACAGAAAAATTTATGTCAAAATTTTTGTCTCTAGTTATTTTAGTAACGTTAGCGTCATATTTTAAACCAGTATTAGGACTATTGGGGGAAGATTTTTCTTATATTTGAACCGAGGTCAGACAACGAATACAGCATTTGAGCGGACATTCAATCTCGAAGCTTTTATATCACAACACCTGATATTTCTTTCCGATGAAATTAGCACATCCCAGATCCCCTGCAATGACGGTTCTACTATGGAATACTATTTCGGATATGGAACACACCAATTTCAAAGATGAATCCTCTCGAAGGTTTCGAATATATTATAATTAATCATTATACATAAAAGAAAGTTCGACCTTGGAATAACAAACAAAAGTTTCACAAATACACTTAATTTACAAAGAATTTGAAACATCTATTTTTTAAAAATAAATTTTGTTGTTTTTCGCGTAAATTATTATCTAGCCATTGTCTACAGCCTACATATTGCGACTTGTTACATCTAAAGCTTATACATTTATAGATTACTTTTATTTTCATTAGAATAATTTGCAGATTCTAATGAAAATAAAAGTAATCTAGAAAGTTTATGTTAGTACTGTATAATTTTTTCGGCAGAATATTTTATTTATTTTTTGATAAAAATACATGTTTACTTAAAAATGATATGAAATACGATTTCAGAGACAAACAACAAGCATTCTTATTAGAATACAAAGTTGTAATAAGTAATATGTTTTTATAAAAAAAACAATTGGTGAAAATATACGCTTAAATATAAAAATATACGTTTTAGTATAAAAGTGCTACATTCTTTTTTAAAAATTGTTTGTTAAATAAAAATATAATACCTACTGAAATTTCTTTTATTTTTTATTACTTTTGCCGAAGATTGTTTATCAAAAAAACACCTATTTATATCTTTTAAAAATAAAATTCCAGAAAAATCTTTATATAAGGCAATTCATTCTCAAAGATAAATTATTTGATCTTAGTTTTAAGACAATAATTCTAAGAATTTTATATCTCAGAAATGTTTCGATTATTACGCCTCACCGGTATAGTCCAGGAAACTTTTAAGAATCAGGAAAATTTCATTGTTTTCAGTAGAAAGAATTTGAAACCAATAAGATTATATTGATAAACAAACAAAGGCATTTCAAAGACATCCGATAAGAGGAAATTGTTTATCCACATTGTTAAACTGTTGAAGTATCAATATATTTTTTCCCAAAATATTATAGAAACCTGTCAGAGGAAATAGGTTTTCTTTCAGAAAGATCAACTTTAGAAATGAAAATATTAGTTGATAAATATAAGCTCAAAAGCAATAAAATTTGATAAAAACCCTTTTTGCCCGTTTAGATTTCAAAGAATGGTTGTTGCTTTTTTTATTTACTCATTAGTATACCCTTACATAGATATTAATGACTTTCAAACTACATTAAATATACTGATTAGGAAGAAGTGAGATAAACAGAACTAAAAGTACACCGGTTTTTTAAAATTTCTTTTGCCGGTTTTATTTACCAGTTTTTTTTTATTTCGAATTTGGAACATTCCAATTTCTAAGGTGAATACCTTCGAAACTTTTGAATATATTACAATTAATTATTATACATAAATGAAACTTCGACCTTCGAATAACTCACACAGTTTCACAAAGTGCTTAATTTACAAAGATTTTCAAACATCTATTTTTCTTAAAATAATTTTTATTGTTATTCGCGTAAATTACTACTATACTATTACTAGTTACACTATTACCATTAAATCTATTTGTTAAAATCTAAAATGTGTTAAAATATAATTTTAATTGTTTAAACACAATTTAAAATTTACTTAATTTCTAATTTAAATTTTCGATGACATGCAATTTGAAACCGATTGAAATAAGTGAACTTAATCATCATTTTTGAAATGATTAATAATGTATATGACATGATTTTAGCAACATACATTATATTTATGCAGAATGTGCTTCCAACGCACAGTTCCGAGGTCCGATCCTCAGTCTAGACAAGATTGAGTTAGTATTTCATCCCTTGAGAGTGTTTACAAACAAAGGACCAAGCATTATTGGGATCTGACGACTTAACTTTGACTGTGCCTCACACCCCAGGGTCTTCGGTCAATGAAGCAAGTATGGGACTGTAGGCCTTGACTCGTACTGGGCTGTCATGCCATTGTGTTTAGTATAGTATAAACGATTGGGATCTGACCACCTAACTTTGACTATGCCTCACATCCCAGGGTATTCGGTCAATGAAGCAGGTATGGGACTGTAGACCTTGAACCACACTGGGCTATCATGTCACTGTGTTTAGTATTGTATAGATGATTGGGATTTGACCATCTCATTTTGACTATGCCTCACACCACAGGGTATTCAGTCAATGAAGCAGGTAAACATAGAACAATATTATAGTCAATAAAACAGGTAAGAATAAAAGATTAGTAAAATTTTCGAAAATTAGTAAACTCTATTATACATATTGTTGGAAAAAATTAATTACGTGACAACTTTCTAACTGAAAATGTATCTGATTTGAAATAAATGTATATGAATTAGTTTACAAAGACAACATTATTTTTTAAGCAGCATGTCAAAAATCTCCTTTCATTAGTATTACTTAGGGAATAATTAATTATCTAATTTTATTAATTTAACTTTTGAATTTCTATTTAAACTAGTTTAATTTTTTTTGACTAGAAGAAGCTTTTCTAATGCTACATCAACTCCATTCTATTACTTTGATTAGAAGTGAGAAACTGTGAAATAATTCTAACCATTATCTTTTATGTCAGGTATAAATCTCTCATAATAAGTAATTATACATGACAAGACAAATAATTACAATTCGATATCAAAAGAAATCGAAATCCATTATTTTGCAGGTTAATATACACTGATATACTCCTGAGTATCAAGAAGAATGATTTAAATATTGATTTTCGTTTCAAATGAATAGGAAATCCATTAGTTCTTCCAATTTGAAATCCGCAAATATCCTTTGTCATTGGATATAGATTATTTCTTAATGAATCTAGACATGGAAACTATCATCCCGATTGCTTTCTCCACCAAGAGTTTGTCATTCATTTATTAAGATTATCGGAAGTTTTGTGGAATTTATCGGAGTATTTTAAAAGGTTTCTTAATTAATGACGTTGTTATGAAAGGAAATCTGGATAAATATGTATTTTTTTACTTTACAGAGAATAAAACGGAAGTTCTATTTTATCCGAATTAGCGTTAAAAAAAACTCGTGTCTTTCTCTCGAAATTCGAAATTACCTGTATATTTTTTGGAAGAAAATTTCAGACAATAATCAGACTAAAAAGAATTGAACGTGATTTTTCCTTTGTCACGATTTTTAGCTAGAATAAAAATTATTCTATTTTAGATTATGTACGCTACGATTATTTTGATTTTAAGATATAGTGAATTAAGATGATAAAAATATAATATCAATTTCAAAAAATAAAAATTTGATTCATATTTTATATTGTTTAATATTATTCTTCTATGCAAACGAATTAAAATTTGGTATTTCAATCTCCAATAAAAAAACTTTCATAGAAAACAGTGTACGTGAAACTTATGAATAAAAGAGGTTTCCTGTTTTCAAAAGTCTAGATATTTATACTTTAATAGTATAAATATGTAATTTAATACTAAACTATATGAAATAATATTAGCAATAGAGTTTTATATTGTTAAATATAATACATTATAATATTGCTAATTATCTTGTTAAATATACCATTTTTATTATTTAGTTAATCCTCACAGTTTTTTATATAAAGATTTAAATGTTAAAAATTTATGTTAAAAATCCTTTTATCCATATATAAATGTATTTATTTCACCAATTATTCAGTTAACAGCTCTAAACCCTAATTTCTTTTTATCTATCAGTAATTTCACTATTTAACTTGTTAACCAACGTGCTATTTTTTTATTTTTTTTCTCCGGAGCCAATAAAAGGTTTCTAATCTTACAATTTCATTGGTCACCTTCACTTTTTTTTATCAGCTGATAAAAAGACATTATAATTTTTCCTGTAATATCAATTAGTTATATATTTATTTGAAATGAATCCTATACTTTTCTTTATTTAAAATCCTTTCAAATTATTCTCTTTCTTTGCCTTTTTTCTGAATTCTAATTAGCTAGTTCTAATATTATTGAGAATTTTCTTCGAAGTACTATATAAAATATATTATCATCTAATTGAATATAATTTCCTGCTTTGTGCTTTTATTTCTATGTTATATTCAGTATCTTAATGGAATAGAGAGCAATAAAACATTACTCAAATAAAATGATGTTTCATTTGATAAATCATAAAAGAACTATAAATAAATCTAGAATTGTAAATTAACTGGTAATATAATATTTTGGTCATTTTTCGTTGTTTCAAAGTTATAAAACATTGCATTGTTCTTGTTTTTCTAAAGGAAAAATTAAGGAATACAATATTTCTCAAGGAACTCAAAGAAATATTTGTATTTATAAAATTCTTACATTTCTATAAGAAAGAGGAAAAAGTATGAAGCTTCATCTATCGATTTGAATATACTCTTACTTGGATAATTATATTGTAAAATAATGAAAATTCTATTAGGCATTTATTTACGACTTTTGTATTACGTGTATATTTTTTGATTTTAATTTTTCTAACATACAGTCAGTAGATCTTAACTCATGTAAATAATAGTCAATTATCAATATAAAATTATATATAAATATGACTTCACCTATTTTATATAGATGGCATTAGTGGTATAGCTTGCATGCAAACAAACCTCAAAGTCCATATGTAATGTTAGAAAATAACCTTTAAAAATAAATTTTAAATTAACTAAATTAAGTATATTTTGGTTAATATCTAAAAATATTATATATTTTATAGCTTAGAACTTTGTCGTGAAAAATTTGAATCTATGGTAAATCATTTGACTAATTTTTACTCCAGAAGAGTTTAATTGTTGAAGAAATACTTCGCCAGATGTTGTGTATTTACAGTGAGCATGGATAATTGAATATAACTTGCACAGAGAGGTTTCATGGGTTTAAATATTATTACTTTAAAAAGAGTATGGCAAATGAACAAAAAAATGCATGATGCAGATTTGGTAGCACTACTAGTTTAAATTATAAATGGTGAATGGTACCAATTGAATCGATCAATTTAAAAAGCGCCTTTAAGAGATTAAGTTTGGATTATTGTGAAAAATTTGACAAGGTGGTTTTCCAAAACTATAATGCTTTCAAGAACAATGAAAGAAATTGTAGGATCATGTTGCTGGAATACGTAGTCTCTACTTGTTGTACCATGAGTATATGTTGACCACTTGTTGTACCCTCATATCCCTGTAAATTTCGTTCTATACATGCACATACAGAAAAAATAGTTCGATAATTGTAATGCATCTAAACAACCAAACTAATTTGATCACATAATTTGTTTGTTTTCGAAAAATTAGATAATTGATGTCATTTCTGGGAAAAAATACTTATAATCAAAATATCTGTAATTTTTTCACGAAAAATAAGAGTCTTTCTTTAAAAAAAAGGTGGGGAACATATTTATAAAGTAACGAATAGCTAATTTGAAATTCATCCTGTGGATACTCGTTGATATATGTATAGTAATTACGAAGTGATATCCATATTAAGATTATAACTATGATAATAATTTTGAGGAATAATCGAGCTACTTGAAAAATACTTAATTTATTGGTCCATGCATGTTTGTGGCAATAATTAAAAGGGAAATAAGGTCTACTTTTAAACCAATAAATTAGTGTTATTCCAAAATGTGCAAACATGGCTTACATATCTTCAAGCCATTGGACAACCTTTAGAATATCGATCATCTTAGAGATACCGTTCAATATACCGTGTTGTTGTTGTTGTGTCAAATGGCACTTGTCATGGACAAGCCCGCTGCTGACCCAGCAGCAGATTAAGCCGAATGAAGCGTCTCTTGTATTTGAGTAGCGCCAACTAGGGCCAAGAGTACGACTTTGCTACACACTCACCACATTCGCTTGCACAACCCCTTTTTACATGGGGGCACATTCACACATCTCACAGATAGAACACAGAAGAACAACCATGCCCGAACCGGGACTCGAACCCGGGACTGCCAGAACACGAGGAAGACGCGCTACCTCTGTGCCAGCAAGCCGGCATATACCGTGTTAATAGGATTTAGTATATAATAATATATCTAATATTATCCTATGAAAATATGCCAAGCATGTAGAACATATAGAAACAAAAATTTATATTCTAAAAGTCATTAGTTAAAGATAAATAAAGCGAAATATATAATTCTTGTAAATGTATTCGCAGAATAAACCAAGGAACATGGAATATTCATATTTTAGCTTTCCTGAGATATCTCAGTTCATTACTACTTTAATAAATGATAATTTTTTTAACATTCCTACACTAGATGCGTTTACTGGAAATTCATCGACATGTTTACAAGAAAAACGAGCATTATATATTTACATGTTCGAGATTCTTAGTGAATTAACTGATTTTTAAAATAGTTAAATAATTAGGCTTCTAAATCCTATCTTTTCTCTGAAATTCCTAATGCAAGTCGACAATCTACGTTAAATATATAATTTAAAAAGTAGCAGAAAATGCTTCAATGTGAAATCTCATAGCTTAGATATCCATCGACGCGCTTCACACATAGTCACAATTTCATTTGAAAATATATTAAATCTTCGCACCTAACTTTTTGACAGTAGAATAATAATTCCGATATTTTCTGACCAAATAAAAAAGTTTTAGACCTACTCTTCCGTTTCTATCTCCTCCTATCAAAGCTTGACATCTTGATTTATTAGTTGGGAAGTGTTGTGGTCAACGTACTGAATTCTGATATGGAATTTTTTCAGTTGCTTAGAGATATCACAATCCTCACTGATGGGTTCTTCCAAAATGAAGGATAAGTATTTTTTTCATATATATAAGTTAGAAAAGTTAGAAATAGTTTCTATACACGTAAGTGACAAACAGTTTGAAAATATTTAGAAAAAAGTGCATTTTTCCAGTTTTGATTGTTCATAAAAGTAATGGCATTTGTAGAAAAACGTTAAAGCCGTATGACATTTAAGAAATTATTTCAGTATTCAATTTTGTTGGATTACTTATTTGAATACTTATTACTTATTTTGGATTACTTATTTTGATAAATTTATAATTATACAACCAAACTAAAGAACACATCTTATTTATATAAGTTCCTGTATTTCTTAATTTGAATATAGACAATATGAAAAGATTTTAGAAAGTTTAGAAAATTGTATCTTGTTACCAATAAACACTATGTATTGGAATTGCGAAAATATTGCTTTTTTCGTGCTTTTTGGGGATCAAAGCCGAGATAATTGGTTTTTTATGCTTCCATTTCATGTGTTTTAAAAACAATAAAAAATTAAAAAGAATAACGTACAGAATTGTCTGATGTTCCCGAAACAATTGTGTAACAATTTGCTATTTCTGAAACGTTATGTAATGTTAAATTAAATTAGAATAATAAAAAAGATTAAGTTGAAATTAAAATTAAATTAATTGTTATTGACTACTATAATATAAATTACTTACAGATAGTCAAAATAGTAATTATAATTCTATATAATAATCATATACAATATACAATTATAATTTCATAAAATTCCTAAAATTGGATTTTTTGTACTAAATTTGACACTCAGTTACTTTTTATGTTTAAGTATTATTTTAAAACAATTTTTGGAAATTTTAATAAAAAATTCAATTTACTTTAAACAAAAAACGCAATTTATAGTTATTTTTATTCTATATTTAATTAAAAATCAATATTATAAAAAAATGTTATACTTTTTTTGTTTAGACGGTTTATAGTTTGAATTACAAATCAATCGAACGATATAAGAAATCAATTGAAATATTTAGATTTCTCATTAATTTTGAAACATATTATCACACATAAAATTAAATAACTTTAAATTTTGAAGAAAAAAAAGTACAATATTTTTTTATATTTTTATTAAGATAAATTTAAAATTGCATTTATTAGCAGACATGTTAAAGTAATAATAAGTATAATTGGGTATAATTTTTCTCCTATGTAATTAGAAGCAAATTTGAAATAAATTATTGCAGGTTAGCCAAATTTAAAACATTAGTCTTATTTGAACTATATTTTTAGTGTTTTCTGTTAACATCTGGATTCATCGTGAGGGAAAAAAGCCAACTGCTCGTCTGGATGACATAAAATGCTTTTCTACGAACACCACATGTCTCTTAAAGCTATGAAAATCTAGTTTGAATAATTCTCTAGTGTTTTTCAGGTACTACTTATTACTGGTGTAAAGGAAGGAAATCAAACATTGCAATACCAATCTATTATAAATAACAATTCCTAAAAGTTTTATTCTTAGTGGCAATACCTATTATTGTTAGAAATTGATGTTTTCGGTTGTTTGCTTTCAAAACGAATGTTCATGGAAAATTATTTTATACATTAGGTAATCATAAGTTTCTAATAATAATTGCAATTATTTTGTTATTATATAACATAACATGCAAGCAATAAACTATATCAGATATACATATATACATCATAAATGCTTTCATCATTGCAGTTATTTACATAAAAGAGAAGCATATATTTACATTATTTAACACTTGCATACATTTATATATAACTAAGCTGATATTTGAAAAAAAAATATATATGCTATCTATTCATCTAAATATTTTGGAAATATCAAGGAATCAATAAAAAATCACAAAAACTTAATTTTTCCTTTTACTTATATCATTCATTTTTATTGTATAAAAAGTATCAGGATATCCATGTATTTTATCAGAATTAACTGACTATAAGATTACTATTTTACTACTATTTTTGCAAGAAATTAAAAAAAAAAATAGTAATTCGTTGAAGCTTTATTTAAAAAATAAACCCTTGTGAAATACCATCTCCATTCACTACTTTGATTTTGACAATTTTTATTTTATATGAAAGATTTGGGTCTTTAGATATTTATTTACCTTATCCTTGCCTGCCTGTGATAAATAACCTTTTTCCTTTTTTGATTTTTTAATACTTTTAAAGCCATAAAAATTTTAATAGTTACTTCTTTCTAATTACACTAACAAGCGTAATCTCTAATTAAAATTATTGGCACAGAATTTATTAGCCAACTATCTGTAAAATTTTTTGGGATGAGTTTGGGTTTTATAGAGCGAAAACTCGAAGTGAAATCTTCCACTTATCGATTAAATAATTTTAGAAACTGCATAACTATGTATATCGTGTTGTTGTTGTGACTAACGGCACTTGACTAGGACTTGCTCCGCTGATATGATCAGCAGATTTTAAGCCCAAGAAATGCGTCTCTTGGTTTTACAATAGCGCCATCTAGGGCCAAGAATACGACTTAGCTACACACACGTCACAGCCCTTTTTAGGGGACGAACTACATTCATGCAAATTCATTCATGCGTCTCAGATCGTAACTAAGACATGAAACATGGAACGATCACCTCTGAAACAGTATCCCCAGTGATATTAATCTCGATAATGAGACTACAAACAGATTTACCGAGCGCCAGCCGCCACAAACTCTGGGAATCTTTTGGCCGGTGAGCTTCGAAGCCGTGACCTAAGGAGTACCAGTCCAACGCTCTACCAACCAGTCCATCCCGGCCCATAATGTATATACCTATGTGATCTTCCAATATAATTCTGATATAATATAATAATCTAAACCTTCTGATATAATATAATAAGATAAATAGATTAGTAATTCCCTGAAGTTATCATCCTTCCTTATGAGTCATGATAACTCGTTACATGGTTGTTTCATTAAACCCATAGGTTTATAAAATTTAGGTAAAATGTATTGAATCTCATTTCACTAATTAATTTACCAGGAAACATGATAATGAATTATTTCGCAAAGACCATAGTATTAAATTGATTCATATTAAGCAAAGTAATTTAAAAATTTAAATAGATTGAAGCTATTCCTTAATTTTGTCTTTATTCATTTTAATAGTTTTAAACTATTAAATAAGTCACATCGAAAACGGCGGTGCATGAAAAGGATTCAACATCCAGTCCACACTATCCATGAAAAAAAATACTATTTGAATACTTTGAAAGTCTATCCCAGTTTCGTTTAAACTGAGATATGTTTATCAACCTTTATTCAAACTTCCCAAATAAATGTAAATAAAGTTAAAACTATCTATTTAAAAGAATATGTTTTGATGTCACGAAATACATTTTTTTACCAGCACCCATACAAAACAGTTACTGTTAAGAAAAAAAAAGGTTGCATTTGGTCAGTTTTATCTCCAGTATCGTTTTTTTTATCACAAAATGTGATATGAAAGAGACTAGTTTAAAAAATGATTATAATAATTTTGATAATTTATAACTTAGAAACGCTTATTTATATTAATATATATATATATATATATATATATAATGTTGAAAGTTTGAAAACTGCAGAATGCTGATAAATATATTTTATGCTCTCGAGTTCTTTGTAGTTAAATATAATGTTTGCAAAATCTAATTAAGACTTTATAAATTGCATCCTAAGTTTTCTGATATCATATGATTAATATTTAATGTTTGATTTTAAATTTAAACAACTATTTCAGATTTTCCTACATATGTATTAAAATGCATGGATTTTCTTATTTATAAAATATTGCCAAATGTCTTTCTTACTTAAATTTCAAGTCTTTATTTTCAAAAAATAAACATAATTTCAGGTAACATAACTATTTTCAGATAAATTTCAATGATTTTTGATTAGGAAAAGATACTTTATAATAAACATTTATAATCTTTTTTCTTCCAAAGTCAGATTCTTATTTTTGAAAAAATTACAGCAAATACAGATTTGTTAAAAATAAACTGCCGTCATTCACGTGATGCAACTGAAAAGAATATTCAAATTTGTATTCATAAAACGTTTTGGGTTTGTGAATGATAATGATAAGACTTGAATTTTTTTAAAATTATATAACTGTTAAATAACAAAAACAGATATATAAACATTGAAAGGATTAAACATTTTTCAGCCATACAATTTACGAAAATTACTTGAAAGCAGTTTTTTGAAATAGCATCCATTAATTAACGTACTTTTATTATCATTTTGTTTGAATTAATTCCTGAAAATTTTCTGAGAGTAAACATTTTTATTTAGCTCGTTCCACTCTTCATAATATGAATATTGATTTTGCAAAAAAACTGTTCATGCTAACTATATCTTTACAGAACATAAGACACAATTACCTAATTTCGATTATGGAATTACAGTTGTTTCATCTATAGGTCCCGAACTTTTCGAATCAATTTTCGCGTATTCTCCAGAAAAATATTTGTCATGAAGCTTTACATGTACTGCAAGATAAATAATTTATTGAAACTGTCATTTTAAGTTTCAGCATTTGTACTGATTTGACTTTCAGTTAAGTGCCTTAATGAATGCATGCAAATAAATTTCAAAATCCTTTTCTAAATATCGCTTACAATAATGAACAGTTAAAATAAAAGGATTGTTATTTTCAAATTACTGACTTATATAATGCCTATTCTAGTAGAATAAAAAATTTTCTCGTAGAGTATTATTACTACTTTTGAATAAATTACTGTTTACAGAAATTATCAGATTTAATGTCATATATTTTCTCTAAATAAATAAACTGAAACCTATCGGCCAAACGAAATCAAAATAAGACACTAATACCTTTAATATCTGAAATTTTTTTAAAGTAAATTTTACAATTTTACATTTTTTTAAATCAGTGATGGGAACTTTCTTTAAAAGTGTGATGTAATGAAGTGTCAATGAAAATGTGACACCTGCACATAAATTGGGGCTTAAATTATAAATTAAGAAATTAGTTTATAAAGTGAAAAAGAAGAAAAAAATATCTTATGCATTAGAATATTTCAAATTTCTTCAAATTCACTTGATTAAGAGTAGCTGTACAGTAAAAAAAATATTCAGATTCAAATTCATCTGGCGATTATCAATAGATCAAGTGCTTTGAAACCGATATTATACATCAAAAAACAAAACAAATGATAAATGACTTTATTAACATATGCACTCACATCACAACTTTAACAAACTTCACTTTATTTCCACTTACCCTTTTAACTGCTATTCTTCGGAAATAGTAATTACTTTATTTAAATCAGATCACATTGAACGTTTAACAATATTAAATGTAACACGAAGTTTATAAAGGCTAATGGTAATCAGTTGATTCTTGGTAAATACTTTTGAAAGTTTATTAAAAAATAATATTACTTATTATTTATGAACAACTTACAAGGATTAATTTTTGATGTATATGAGTTTTAAAAGATTTTTAAATAAAAAATTATTGATTTTTTTTTCTAAATAATCTTTTGTTGTTTTTGCTGTCACTTATAGCACTTGCCATGAACAAGCCCCCCCTCCCCCCACTGATAAGATCAGCAGATTTTAAGTCTAAGTTATGCGACTCTTTGTTTTACAGTTAACGTCATCTAGGGTCAAGAGTATGACTTAGCTACACACACGTCACATCCCTTTTTAGGGGGCGAACTTCTATTCATACATATTTATTCGTTTATCTCAGATCGTAATTTTAGACTTGGAACAGAGAATGATCACCTTTGACCCATAATAATCTTTTTCTTGATAATTAAAATTAACTTAAATTAATATTTATAAGTTCTTTATGGTTTCCAGAATCAACGGTTATACATTCAGTGGAATAAACATATCTATATAGTAAATTGTTTGTAATGATTAGACGGCAATATATTGTATTATTGACAAATATTTTAAATTTGAACTAGATAAAATCAAAGAAATAGTTATAAAGTTTATAATAATTAAATGTTTATAAACATATGTAAATTAAATTATAAATACATGAAAATCCATTATTTTAGCTGTTAATATCAAATGAAAGTGTTTATTATCACATAATAATTTTTTTTTATATTTTCAATGTCATAAAATAAATTGCAAAAAATAATTAAAAAAATAATTTTCAGTTAATTGATCATAATTGTTTTCTCAGCATCTTCAACCACAATCGTAATAACATACAATTGATATTTTCTCACTCCTTCATTTGTATTCCCCTTCCGAAACTAATGATAAATTTGATTGAACTCGATGTGAGAAGGATGTTTGCCTAATAACCAGTCCTTGTATTCTAATAATTACTGAATTCCATGGATATCCTAAAGTGTTTATGGGAAACAGATGACAACTCAATAAACCATATATCATAATAGCTTGTCTCTCAAGCACTGGAAATGCAGCCTCCAAAACCTTATCTCCAAACATTCCATTAGACTAATGAAATTCTTCTGTCGTATTGGTTTACATTTACACCTATAACAAGCACACAACAGATTTTGACATCATTAATGATATACAGAGTGGTGTTGGCTAACATGTGCTGTATAACAACTGACAACCTCATTCCCCTTGATTTGGAAGTGCTTCATTTTCAATTAATGCTCCACTAATAATCGAAATTATTCCATGTTCCATTGGAGTAGGAAATGAAGTATTTTACTTCGATGTTCACTGCTTGAAATTCCTTACTATACCACTAAGGAATATTTTGCTATAATTTTATAATTAAATAAGTTTAAGAAATAAAAATAGTTTTAATTAAATGCAAAGAAAAAATAACAAGTCAATAATAGTAAATGATAACATTCTCTGAAAAGTAATGTATATTTAATTTCGCCTGAAACTGTTTATTTTAGCAATTTTAAAAATGAATTTATCTTCCTCCGTCTTTGTAATAGTTAGATAACAGTTAACAACGCAAACAAACATTAGCAAAAATTTGGAGAAATGTTATGACGTAATTCCAAAAGAAAACATAAATATAAAACTTAATTAAAATGAAAATAGCATAATGGTATTCATTGGATTTAACTTTTGAAAAATGCTTTTATTGCCATTTAAGAAATTTATTTTAGTTCTATATTTAAAATTAAATTATTCTATTCTTAATGAAATATTTAATTATGCATGAATTATTCGGTAACAATTTTTGGATTGTGATTTTATAAATAGATATGCAAGACGTGTTTATGTAATTGATAATGCGGTAAATACATGTTTGCATAGATTAAATGTGTTGGAAACTGCAATAGATAATTTTAGTAGTATCATGATTTATATGCAAAAATGAGAAAATAATAAAAATTATTTTTGGAAATTCTGTTGAAAATAAATTTTCTAGTTTTAATTATAAACAATTTATTATAGAATGTATTTCTTTAAAAGGGTTTATATCTTTTGTTTATTACATTGAATGATATTTTTAAATTTAATAAATAAAGTATTTACAGTTATATTTGGACGATTATTATTGTTTAATAGCCACTTTCATGTTTTATTTAAACTTTTTCTTATTAAAGAAAAATATGTTTATTAATGGACAGTTACTCTATCCCTCTAAACAATTGCAATAGTATGTAAACGTTAATTTTGTTTTCTGTATTAGTTTTGCATTGATTTAACGATTATTTATAAACTTTTTTCAGGGTATATTTAATTGTGTTTAGCTTTGTGATTTTACAAAATATCATATCAGTTAATAACTAATCATGGTATATTAAATAGAGAAATTAGTAATAAAACGACAATATATGTAACATAGTTTCAATTAAAAATATCCAAAAAGAATTTCGTGCAGGTCGGTTCTAAGATCCTAATGTAAAAACTTTAATATATATATATATATATATATATATATATATATATATATATATATAACGGATTATTAAAGCAAAATGCACAAGGGTTCATTTCAGATGAAATAAAAAAAAGATTAATGAAATACAAATGCATAATAGAAGTAAAGCTCAACTGCATATGCATCATAATGTGATTCCTAAAGACAATACGTGGAATATGTATAGCTTCGAATGTCTCTCAGAAATTCTATCAATTTTAGGCACTATATATTTCCATAAGTATTTCAATGGTTCGTTTAAGATAAAGTCTTACCTATAATCATTAAATAATAACGTACAGTTACAATTCTGTATATTTATACGTTAGTTTACACTATCATAAATAAATAAAAATCAAATTGCAGTCGTATTATTCTAGTCGTAGTTATCCATCGTAATATGTTATCAGATTTTTTTGCAAAAATTACTTACTCCCGTATGTTTTACTTATCTATTAATTATACCTTTTTCTTTTAACAGCATTTTCTTAGTTAACGTTGTTTACATTTTTATAACCGTTAAACCGTTAAAATGTTTATACCCTTTTTTTAAACAACATTTTCTTAGTTAACGTTGTGTACATTTTTATGTTCCTCTAATAACTGTTGATATGTTTGATAATTACTATACTTCAAGAAAAGGTGACATTTTTTGAGAATCTAAATTCGTATCTCTTTCCGATCTGGTTCTTTGAATCGTTTTATGAAAATTAAGCTGATTAACCTGCACTTCCGTGCTCGGTGGGGGTTGCGTTGCTGCAGCTCATCGTTATATCCGAATGGCTTCGGCCGGGACGGAAATATACCTATGCCATATCTATTAATTTTGCCTTATGCGATCAGAAAAAAGCGGTAAGAAATACAAAGATGTGATATATATCCTTATATATTAAAGTTTTAATTAATGTCGATGGCAGTGAAGGAATATTCAGAGTGGTGATTGTTTTACGCTTTCCACAAAACATAATATTATTGAAACGCTACTTAATGTTTTATAATGATTCTAGTGAAGGGGTCGACAACCCAAGAAAACGGAGGACTCAAAAGCAACAATTTATAGCAGTTTCCAGTTTTTAAAAAGTCACTAAAATGTTCAATTTACTATATTATAGTATTTGCTTATATATATATATATATATATATATACTGGTATTTTATTATATTCATGCAAGAAAACACGTAGAATTTCTTTTAGAGTTATCTACTTGTACTGCATTCAGGATTTACAATCCTTCTAACTTGATATTGACTTCTGCTATCGTGCCTTTTCACAAGTCTGGTTTTGAAATCTAGTCACAGCATGTGAAATGACCCAGAACAAATTCTAAAGGGCTCGCTAAATGTTGATTAAATTTGTATTTATTTTTAGAATATTTACTATGAAGGCAAGTGTACTTTTGTTTGTTTTAAATTGGGCGAATTTTTCAGACAATCGGTACCTCATGTTTTTTTTAAAGTTTTATTGAAGTAATGCGTGTAAATACAAGGTAAAAAAAAGGTCTGGCCGTTTGAGCGTTTACATTGGAAGAAGTGAGAATAAGTATGCAAATTCGTGTATGACGTGATTGAGAAACCGTCAGCCTAGAGTAGGTATATCCGTTGTTATAAACGCAGGTCCACTGCTCACATTCATTATTTGGAGCGAAGAGAAATGGACGTATCAGAAGATCTCGTTCGGGATTCTTTACTTTACGACTTCAAAGTGGGCTTAACCTCTGCATCAAGTCGCCGAATGTGTCAAGCATTTGGGGATAGTGCTGATACGTGTCAATGAAAGTACCCCAAGACGTTGATTTCAAAAAATCAGATCGGGAGATTTGCCTCTCTATGATAAAGCTAGAACAGGACAACCACAGGCCTACCAACGGGCCAAACGGTCACCTACCACGGGCCAAACGATCTGTACTCGAATCAATTAGAACATGTAGAACATGCATTGCATCAGAAGGAGGCAGCACTGATAAATCGAAAGGGTGTACCACAACTGCATGATAACGCGAGGCCGTATGTCGCGCGGGTGGCCGGGAATACGATACAGCGACTTGGTTTTGAGACTTTGGGCCATCCTTCTTACTCACCTGACTTTGCCCCATTAGATTACCACATCTTTCATTCCCTGGACAATCCTCTTCTTGGTAAATCCTTCACCAGTGAAGCAGACTTGCGCCAAGCTCACACGGACTTCTTTGCACCTCCTCCCACTGAATTTTACCGCATGGGGATTGAACAACTAGAGGAGACACGTTGTAAGGTCCTAGATGACTATGGTGATTACTTCGAGGGCTAACAATAGGCTTTGCTGTTTGTATGTCCTGCTATTTTGGGACATTAAAAACATTAAAAGGGACAAGAACTTTTTTGCTTACCTTATAGTTGCATTAGTCTCATTGATTCAGGTTTTTAAAATGAAGTAATTTACATACATCCATATCTTTAACAAAATCTTTTTTCCCAAAACAAACTATTTCCTCAAGCACGGCGTAAACCGGGTGCCCTTTCACTGGTTTTAGATTCAGTTCATTTAATTTCCTTGTGGTATCTACGATGAAGTTGAAATTTAACAGTCGTTTGTCTTTTTACATTTCGGGATGTTAAAAGTTTTTCCATTGAGAAATGTTTTTATTTCACTTAAACATAATTCAAAACATTGTAATACATTACTTCTAGAAAGCCATTGCTCTTTATTGTGAGAAGTAGGCAAAAAATAGATTATTTATTTTTTCAAAGACAATAAAATATATTTCTTTTATTTTAAGTACTTCAATCTCTGGATTCATTTCTAAATTAAAACCCATACATAAAAAAATTAATTTAATAACTATATTTCTATACCATGGCTTACTTTGCAATCTTCCAAATCACATGTACACATTTCTTGTATAATATCAAATAAATCTACCCTATCGTACCAAACAATGTGCTTAAAATGGTACGAATTTTAAAAATATCGCTATTGTAAAATAAAGTGTTTACTATTATTATGTGGCCCATGTGCCTGCCTCTCATGCAGAGGCATGATTAATTAGAGTGAGAATAATTATTATTAGCTATTATTATTTAACCCTGAGAAAAGAGAGAATTCATTATAGTATCACAAGTTTTTCATTCCGATATATCAAGTATTCCTGGGGGGAGTGTTTTATTATATAAGGATGTAATAATAGATATGAAAGTGATGTTAAGCATTGCTTTTGCAATACTTAACATCGCTAATCAACTCGCGTAGTTAAATCAGGAAGAAAAGCCGTCTAAACTACTATAACACAGTTTATCTGACTATTTATTTTTATTATCATGTCAAAGCACGAGATTGTTTTAGGAATGAGGTTTTGTAGGGTCAACAAAAACCTATTAACGAAAAAAAAAAAACCGTTGGTGAAAAATTGAAATTTGATTATCTACACAAACTTCTCAAAAAATCAGCTTTTAATAACCATTTACAAAAGCTCTGTATTTAAAAAAATAAGTTAATGACTACAGAAAATCAAACCGAGATTATCTGAAAGGAAATAAATAGAAAATGTGAATTTTTTTAAAACAATAAATGCAAGAAAAAGTTTTTTGGATCGTTTTCAATACTAAAGTGACTCATTCAATGATACAAGGAAAATGAATAAAAATATAATTTAACTTGCACTAGCTCGGATAATTGTTCGAGCTGAAATAGTTGTTCTGACATGATACATTGAAATATTCATTGCAGATTTCATTTTAATCTTTTGTTTATTTTATGCCATAATGTATTGAGGATGTCATGATGTATTTATGCAGCTTTTGTTAACTTCCTACATAACTATCTGCACTATACTAAAAAAAATACACTATGAAACACTGCCACTATGAAAATCTTTTTGCTTGACAGTATCTGTTAAAAAAAGAAAATACTCTCATATTTTTACTTTATCTTATTTCCTATCGTATTTTAAATTGTATTTAAATTTTTTTTCTCTCCCATCCTGACAAAGAATGAATGTCAAAAGCGGTACCTATTTCAGGTAATATTTTATTCCCCGCCAACAGGGGAAAATGTTAGTATTCTTCCACCAAATGCATTCCGAAAGTTTCCATTATACCTGTTTTCAAGGAAAATGCATAGATAACGCACTTTGATTTCTTCCACGATGTCCAACATGGGACAGCTGCTTTTGTGTAGAACGAAGGAAATGGGTTTTTGGAAATAAATATTCTCAAATATCAGCACGAACAATTTTTATTTTATTTTTGTCTATGCTGTTTACATTGGAAAAATGGTAGTTATAAATTCCTATATTCATTTTCGGCCAACGATTTATGTTTTGCTTTTGAGGAAATGAAGAATTTTGATTAATAGTTTTATAATTTTTTGCGATTTCAGGAGTTAATTGTAATTTTTTTTTTGATTTGGAGAATTTTTTTCATTAAAAACCTTTTAATGAGAATTTCTTGTAGTATTCTATGCTCAATTAGATAGTTTACGATTGCTTTTTAAAAATAGTCAAACCTAAGCGATTTTATTTTGATTTTTCATTTTTTTTCATTCTTAGTTTAAAATGCAAAAATATCGTGTCCTTTTTATATCTGTATTTTTCTTCATTTCATGTGTGTTAGTACTGGCGATAATATGTGAAATTGTATATGAATTTTTTAAATAAAAAAATATCGTTATAAATACAAAAAAAGTTTATTTAAACTTCAAGAGTAAAAAAAAACCTCAAAAAGTGATACTGACTCTACAACAAAATAGTAATTCTTATGTTGCTCAACTACTAAATCTGCTGTTGGTGTTTTAAGTGGCCCTTCCTCTGGACAAGGTAGGTATCAGTTAGTTTTAAGCTTAAAGGAGCATCTCTTGTTTTGAAATAGCTCCAGCTACGGCCAAGAGTACGACTTAGCTACCCCCTCAATCCTTTTTTACAAAGAGGCACATTCATATACCTTACAGATAGAACACAGAAGAACATCCATTCCCGAACCAGTACTGGAATTTAAGATGTCCAGCTCTTGATGAAGACGCTCTAACCCTACGTAAAGACACCGGCTGTAACTAACTTTTGATAAGTTTGAAAAATTTCATGCCTTTCGGCATACATATGTTATGTATATTTATAACTATTATCTTTGGAAACATGTTTCTCCTTTAAGATTGATCTTAATTAAGCCTTTCACTCATCATTTAATGTTAATGGCTTATTCTAAAATTATTTATAAATATGAAATTTTGACTATCTTCAAAACTGTGTTGTATATCTAATATATTTCTTCTTTAAATAAACAATACTATTTAAGTCAAATACCCTTGACAATAGTCTAATTGCAACTACAGCTTTCATGATAATGTATGTTTCAAATCTTAGAATTCTGTAACATCTTTCCTTCTCCACTTACTTTCTCATCATGCAAATTGCACAAATACTAAAGAAAAAGATTTTTCAACAGCTTTCGCCAGTGAAATAAATACTCGCATTTAAATATTTGGGAAGAATGAAAATGGAATGGATTTCAATTCAACAATAACTTTGACCATTTAAAATTACAAGAATTAAAAAAAAATTATAAATTTAAAAATGCATGAAACCTTTTCAATAGTCGTGCTCTGTAGTTCCCACGACTACTGAATTGTTATATTATGAACGACTATTGAATTGTTATATAGTACAAAACTATTAAATTTTTATTATTTTATCGTCAGAACATGATATTGTTTTAGGAATGAGGTTTTTTGGTGACAACAAAAAACCGCAGGTGAAAAATAAATAAAAAATCCGTCGGCGAAAAATAGACATTTTATTATCTGCACGAACATCTCAAAAAATCAACTTTTAATAGCACTTTGCCATCGCATTTACAAAATATTAGATTAAAAAACATAAGTGAATGACTAATAAGACCTAGAAAATGTCATTTTGAGCTCGTGATTATATGAAATGAAATAAATAGGAAATGAGATATTTTTTAAACTATAAATGCAAGACGAAGTTTTTTGGTCATTGGCAATACTAAAGTGACTCATTTAATGAAACAATTTAAATGAATAAAAATATTATTTAACTTGCACGAGCACGTGGTGCTTGACCGTTCAAGAAATTATGCTCTGAAGACATGATGCATCGAAAATACATAACAGATTTCCTTTTAATCGTCTATTTAGACTATGGTTATCTTTTTAGTTATAAAACTTAAAAATCCCATTTGTGTCATGATATTTTTAGAATTTATGGGTGGAAAATCACATTTAATTTTTAATTTATATTCTACTTAAAATTCTAGTCTCATTCCGAGATGCTGCTTCGCAGTTCCAAGCAGTATATGCACAAATGGTCTATCTTGTAATGACAAAACATTCACTCATCCAGGCCTATACACATAAATGTTCTTACAATTCCCCTTTATTATTTGTAGATATTATAAACGGTCAATCTGGAAGAAAACGATTTTTTTATTTCTCCGGCCTATTTCCTACCATACTAATTAATAATAAATAAATTTTCTTTATATTAACAAACTGCAACTAAAATGCATTTTCTTTAAGGTAACAAATACTTATAAAAATAGTAATTATTTCAAATCATCACGTCTTTCCCTAGAAAGCAAAACAAGAGTATTGTTAATTACATGGATTATCACATGTGCTATGAGTGATCGATCAATAAAGAAATATATCTTTACCAGACAATACTTGTTAATGGAACCATTTCTTAACTATTCAGAGCTTTATCCAAGTCATGTTTGGGGATTATACAAAATCGTTTCTGAGATCGTTCAAATAAATTATATGACTCCATATAACCTTTGTATATAAGACGAAATATTTGGGGGAAAAATAACATTTATAGTTCTTATCTTTTCTTTTGATTGCGTTAGCATGATATTGATCGTCTTTAGAGACTAAATACTACAATTAATGTCAATATAATTTTGAACGGATTGAGTTTAATTTGTAAAGATGCAAAATTATCATAAAGTTAGTAAATATCATATTTAAGACAACGTATGGCATAATGCTCATTATCATTATATACTGCTCTGGCAAAAAGCTGCTAAAGAAGTTTACTTGTAAAAAAAATTAGAATTTTTTGTAAATGGCTTTGCCAACAAGTTGGAAATAATGAAAGTGACTGCGTTGTGTATGTCAATTTGACTGCAACACCAACTTTTTGATAATGCCGATTCATTTGTCTTTGTTTTTCTTATGTCTACATTTTTCTTCCTACATTTGCTTTTGAGCTAATAAACATCAAACAACAACAGCATCTTCCCACGCTTATTCAAAGCTACGTTTACTTTTTCTTTATTCCTACCCCTTAATATTCTAACTGAAAATGATAAATTCTGATGGAATTTTACTAATATTATATAATTGTAGTCAAATTCGGAAATTTCTAAAATTCCCAATACAAAATTTTCTGCGGAGGACTCAAAATTTTCGATCGTTGGAAATTCTTAGATGGTACCCATCAGTTTAAAATTTTTTTCTTAAAAATGTTTGAGAAACATTTTTTGTAGATTCTCTAATTTGTTTCAAATCTCAGATTAGAAACCATGGAAATTTTTGATTTAATAACAATTTCAATATGCTTATTATCAATAAGATATTTATTTTCCATTACATACTTCTGAAACATCCATCTATATTATTTGTAAATATTGTCATGCTTTTGTTGATAAAATTTATGTAGTTGTTCAAAAACAAACTTCCCTATTTCTACCAAAAATAATTTAAGTTATCAGCTAAAATCTTTTAACTTTCATTAAATGTGAAAATATTTTCATATGACATATTTAACAATTATACTTCTTATTTTTGGTCAGCTTACGACACTGCATTTGCGTAAAAAGGTTTTACATATATATAACTGGTATGCATATAGCACATACAGAATAATTACAAGTGCAATTTGTCATTTTTTTATATAAACTATAGATAGTATTTGACATTTAACCAAAATAAAAGGAAAATTTATGTATAAAACAGAACTTAAATAGATCGATTCCACCATGCTTCTTGTTTGATTTTGAATATTACTAAACTGAAGCTATACTTAATTCGATTAAATTTATTTTTCGGCAAAATGAATAGATTTCAGCCTGGATTTAAAATTAGCTGATTATTAATAAATAAAAGCAGATGTATGAGATATAACTGAGCAATTACATTACATTGGGAAACATCTTATTATTGTCCCGAAGCAAGTCTTTTTATTCTGATATCATAAACGAACTTTTATTCTGATATCATAAACATTTATCAAATCATAAAAATAGACAGTTATTGAATTACATTAATTAGATTCCTTACTTTCTTTTGCATTGTTTAACTCCAAAGTTTAAAAGGTAAAATATATTGTAATTTAATTCGCATTTTAGAAAGTGCTTTCTAATTTAATAAATGTTCCAGAATGATTTCATTTAATTCTTATATTGCTAAGGTTATACATCTCTGTATTCTGTTCAAAAGATTCGTTGAATTTCTTTTGAATTATTTTCAGTAAAATAAACAGAATAATTAGAAGTCAAACAAATTTTGAAGCAAGAGAAAGAAAATTAATTAGCAAGTTCTTGAAGCAAGACGAAGTAATAGTAAATTTCTTAAGAAAATAATTTCTATTGGAGTTTTGTATTTGCTTGTTTTATTTCTTTGTTTAATTTCACTTAAATTGATTATAAAAAATAAAGTTTTTTTTAAAAAAAGCAGATGATTTTTTTCAGTTGTACAAAAGATTTGGATAAATTTACGAAAATCTTCTCGATGAAGTTAAAATAACCAGAATAATATATTGATCATAAAGAATATATATTTATTTTAATTAGCCAATATCTATAAATAACTCGTTTCTTTTATTCATGATAATTGGTTTGACATTAATTTTATTTCACTAGTAGTGACCTTTATATAATTAAAAGTTGTTCTTTTAACCAGTTATTATTATTATTTTTTATTTTTTCATGTTTCTCTATAAAAATTATTTTTGGAATTCCTAAAACTTTATTACTCGAATGCTATAATTAGTTTCTCTAACATTTCTTTTACAAAACTATTGAAAGTTGAGAGGGTACATACTTGATTAATTTATTATTAATTGAATTGGCATATTATTAATTAATTAATTTAATTTAATTTTACATGTTTAGAATAGTTTCATATTTTTTCCCCTTACATTATATACTATTAAATATTTTTGACATATAACGAATTTATAAATATGCATAAATTGTGAAGAACTAATTCAGCTTGATTCTAGATTTTAAAAATGAGCGAAAATCCTATAAAATATTATAATACTTCGATACGCTAGTATTATTGCGGGCTAAATTGATTAATTATTATTTTATATAACTTAAAACTGCAATTAATATGAAGACTTTTTTACTCAATCCAAGCATGTCTCAAAATAAAAATGAGGCCGAAAGGTTTTGCCGATTAAAATGAATAAAACGGCAAAAATTTCACGGATTCAATAAAAAAATTCAGTTTTTTAAATGTGTATAAATACTATCAAGAAAAATTTATTTTTTCGGTTTACAAATAAATTTTTAAAAATTATGAAGTTGAAATTTTAGACAGTTCTTTGGTCTCATAGAATTAAATTCTGCAAAAAAAATCTTGACATTCTAACTTCTAAAATAAATAAGCTTTTCTATCTTCTACTATCAAAGCTGGCCGATTTATTAAATTATGAATATTGAAATATTACAAAAATTGATGTTTTCATAATCAGTCACTCTTGACAAACCTTTATTAGCTTTTTCGAGATGGGCAATAAAGTGGTCTAAATACACCAAGTTATATCGAAAAGTGATATTGACATTTTCATAAATCGGTCAGCTTTAATGATTAATTTAGCCAGTTGGACTTTTAAACTTTGGAACTTTTTAAAAGTTATTAATGTCTCAAAAATATTTTGTTAAATATGATTTACAGGGCAGATGATATATGTAAAAATTTAAAATCCTTAATTCATCAGCATTTTTTGCCTCATTTTACTAATATTATTATTTGTTTCACTTATATCATTTGTTGGGAGTTGTATGTCTACTACTAAAAGTTTACAAATTAGCTATTGGGTTCTAATAATAGTAGATATCTTGTAGAGATAAAGCCATATTTGCCTTAAACAAAGCTGTTTCAATGAATTATTAATATTGGTATTGCAAACGATTATAGAAAATTTAGTCTTGCATTTATTATTAAAAAATATCACATTCCTATTTTCTTCATTTTATATAACCATATATAATTTTATTATATAAATAAAATTTCTAGATTTTATTTGCGATAGTATTTAACTTATCTTTTTCGTAAAACTTTTGTACATATGATGATAACATGTTATTAAAAGCTAATTTTTGGGGATACTCGGTTATATTAAATTTAATTTTTATACGAAATAAATAGTTGAAAATTAAGATAATATTTCTAATAAATTAAATAATTAAATTTAATTGATAGGTTAACACGTTAGTATCATTGAAAAGATAATTTATTTGTCTTTAACTTGAGGCAAAAATTAATTTCGTACTGTAATATTTTCGGGTTATAGCTGAAAAATGCTAAAATTTCGCTTAATTTTTAATTAATTAAAATATTAATTAAAAATTCAGAAAATGGCTCAGAGGTACCTATTCACGGACTCTAAGTTGTAAGTAGAATGGTCTGGCCTGTACAGTGCTAATACACACACACAAACACACACAGATTCAGCTTTATTATAAGTATAGATATTCCAAAATATCTGATTTAAAACATAAATTGAGTCAACAAATAATTAACTTATATAAGAAGCTTTTATTTCTCTGAATGTAATTCTTTCATATCGCCTTTTTTCCCCTTTAACTTATAAATGACTTTTTCTCTTGGCCGTACTCCAACCCAGAAAATAAAAAGAAAAGAAAAAAAAAAAAAAAAACAGAAGCGGTAAAAATGGAAATTCTAAATCGTTGACAGATTTAGGATCGTAAAACTTCCTCTCAAATATTACGCGCAACGATTTCATATTTAATCTCCCCCATCGTCTAGAAAGCTGGATCATTTTATTCAAAAGCACATTCTACCCATATGCGTTGGCATGAGGCGTCTCCAATTTACGACCGCCAATGCCATCTCGGCTATGCCCTAGCAGGATCTTTTTGGAAAGTTGTATAGCGGCATCTGATGCCGCCGCCACCCATATTGGAAAGAAATGAGATGGATTTTACTGCGGGAAAGAGAGATCAATAGATGCTGTAAAATTGCCTGATTATCTGCCTGATCAGCAAATCTTTCGTCAAAGTTCGGATTACCCCTGTCAGAAGCATTATATAAAATCAGGGAACATGAGAATTTTCTCGTCTAGACAGACGATGAAAAATAAAATATTTGCTAACAGAAATTTAATATCATGTCAGATTTTTTTCCCTTGAATATATATTTACTTTACTTAGTTCTTTGTATCATATTCTGGTTATTTTTAAAGCGTAAATTTGTTTACGGTTTTCTATTTTAGAAAAATTCATACATTTCAAGCAATTCTCAAGCAATAATGGATTCTATAAAATTATATTGATATGATAATATATTATTTTTATTGGATACAATGATGTAAGTATCGATAAAAAAATTGCGAAACATAAATTTTTACAAATCAGCCATAAAAAGATATGTTACTTCTTAGAAAATAATTATTGATTAATGATTTAAAATAAAGTCCCATATATCAGAAATAGAATAAAAAGAATGTATTTCCTGTGATTACAATTTTTCTGCCGCAAAGTTCTTGATTTATCATTAGATTTTAGTGGTTATCATATTAACTAGACATTTATAATAAAAAATAATGACATATATCTCTTCAAAAAACACTAAAATATAAAAAAAAATCTAAGACTATTTTATTATTTTATAGAGATAAATGTAATTCCCTTTCCAAGTTTCAAGAACTGATAATTAATGATGCAGAAAACGTAAATAATGTCTTATCATGCTTTGGGAATAATTTCCATTATTAATATTTTATACTGAATTATTCCTGGTTTGATATCGTAGGAAATCGAAATTCATTATGGTTCGCATTTGTATTGATTCGCAAAAATATTTTAAACACAATTTCATTTTATATTGAATTAAAAACTCATTATTCATACCAAGTTATAATAAAAAATAGTCTTTGTCATACATTTTAGGATTCTTTTCAAAGAATATAGATTTTGAGACTATACATTGGATTCTTTTTCCTAATCCACATGCCATTCATCCTTTTTCGAACAATCAAAAAAGTTTTGCAATTCTTTCCCGAAAATGACTGGAATTTAAATAAGCTCTTAATTAAGGAGGCTCTAGAAAATAAAGGTGATAGTTATTTTTCCTTTGCATTAAAAATAAGCAGCTTTCTCCATTTTAATAGTAACGGAGGCGAATGGAGTCTAGACCGAACAAATTATATTCAATCTCCTTTAACGTTTTCAATTTGAGCTTCTTTGTAGCGATAAATTTTTTTTCAAAAAAAAAAAAAAAAAAAACTTAAATTAAGCATCTTTAGATTGATTGAAATGTCACCAATTCTGAAGGCAGAGGATCAACAATTCAAGTTCAATACAAAAATAAAGATAAAGCAATGTTATAAGTCTAAAACATATTTAAAAAATTCATTAATAATTGCAATTTTGATATGCATTTAAAGGGTGTCTATGTTGATACTCCTAAAAAGTAATGGAGGATAGAGGAACAAAAACAGAAAAAAAATGAAAGTAGAACAAAAACAAAAGAAGAAATAAACCAAAAGTAAAAACTATAAAATAAAAGAAATCAAGCCTATGGCTTTCTCAAGGATCACCATTAGGCAGGGATTCCAAAAATATTTTTTTCTGTTAATTGATTTTGACAATTGTATCAAAGGAATCAACCAACTGTGGCCAAAAAATTTCCCCATCTAAATGTCTAAGAGAAGAGTTCTTAGCTTTTTTGTTTCTACTTTTTATTTTTGATAAATGATTATTTTTTGTATTTTATTACTGTGTGTTTTTATTTGTTTCTTCGGGGATTTTTCGGGTAACAATTGGGGCTATATTCAAACAATAGTCAAACTCTTTACATAAAAAAAATATCTTTTTGTAATCCCTGCCTGATGGTGACCCTTGTGAAAGTCATCAAGCCGGATTTCTTCATTTTTTTCTCCCTTCTATTA
>JAOUZG010032859.1:3335819-3354789 GCA_026289955.1 Argiope argentata | reverse complement strand
ATCTGTGAGGTGTGTGACTGTGACCCCCCATATTAAAAAGGGGTTCTGCAAGCAAATGTGGGGAGTGTAGTCAAGTTGTACTCTTGGCCCTAGTTGGCGATACTTCAAAAACAAGAGTCTCTTCTTTTGACTTAAATCTACTGCTGTATCAGCGGGGGCTTATCAATGACAAGTACCATAAGTAACAGTATCATATAATCAATAGGGGAGAAATTATTATATTTCAATTCTCAACAATCCAAGATTTATATACGTAAAAATAAAGGTGATTAGTTATGAAATATATAAGATAAAAAAATCCATTGTTCGTGTAAATTCAAATATAGATCTAAAATGTGAGTTCGTAATTTCCAAATTACAGGAATGAAATTTAAATTAAAAGTAAAATAACAAAATCCATAAAATAACTGAGTTAGATATCTAACATATCATTCGAGATTTACAAGTCCCAAATATTAATTATATGAGTTGGACACAATTTAAATATAAGTATGTAGTGAAGATTTGTTGCAATAAAAGAAGAGAGCATAAGTAATTTTTTAAGAATAATATCTAATAATATTGTATAAATAGCGTCAGACAAAATTTAAATGGAATGTAAATTTTGTTGAAAAAAATCATAGCTCATTTATTTGAATTTCGAAAATTTCCAATTCAAAGGTTATACCTAAATACGAAAAGGAAGAAATGCCATAAATGAAAGTACTTTCAAAGAAAAAGTAACGCTAATGGTGATGAATTGTAACTTAAAAAAAGATCTATCATTTAAAAAAGACTGATTATTGTATCTCGTCAAAGTAAGTGTTTTATAGGCTATAGAAGGTTTGTAATAAAAGCTTTTATAATTTTTACTTTTTTCTTATCAAACGCAAATTTTTTTCTCCTAAAATTATTAGTCATCTGTGGCAAAAATCAGTATAAATGACGAATTTATCCTACACATAATTGAATCAATTATAAAAAAAATATTAAAATGGTTATTAACTGATAAAAATACTAAAAATGTAAGCTGAATAGTAAATGCCGTTTAATAAACATTAAACTGCAGTTAAAGAGAAAATACTTCAAGCTTTTCATTTTATTAATTAATTGAAAAAATCAAGAAAAATGAGAAAAAAAATATTTTTTTCTTCTGTAAAGTAATACATTTTGTACTTTGTTATTCAATATTTGTTTAATTATAACGCTCAAAAGATACTTTATGAAAGTTTGTTGTTTCTAATAAATAAACTTATATCTTGTAACATACTAATTCATACTTTAACGAATTCCACAACGTACTTATGTAATTCGCGTCTTTCGATTTATGTAAAATTCAAATAGATTTTCCGTTTATTTTTTCAATAAATTCCATTGAAACATGTGTTTCTCATAACATTACTTCTACTACATTCAACAAAATAATGGTAAATATTTTCCTCCCCTAAACTCACCATTGTTTGTATTTCACCAAAAAATAATAAAAGAAATTGCCAATTCTTCTTTGTGTAAGCGAATGCATATCAAAAACGGTACCTGTTTGAAATCGTGCTACATTCCTTGCTTCTACAGGAATGTAATATTATTTTTCTTTTTACAGATACAAGCATTCATTCCGAAAGGTTTCCATTATCTCAGCTTTTCGAAGAAACTACATAAGAAATGCAATTTTTTTTTGTTCTACGTCCAACATAAGATAGCCAGTTTTTGTAGAAATCAAAAGAAATGGGATTTTGAAAATAAATAATCTCAAATATCATTTTGAATTCAACATTTTTACCTTCTTTTTAGAATTTATGTTTTATAAGAACATCGAATTTTGACTCCTGCTCATACCTTTTAATGCACGAAAAAAGGCACAGTTGTTGGATCAATGAAATATCTAATTCTAAAAAGAAATTGTGCCATTCTTCTGTTAAGCCGCCCCGATTAAATTTATTAGAAATTTTGTTTGGTCAGAAAATTATTTTTGTAGATGCTCTTCGCCATGCTATATTTATTACATTATTACACGAGTGGCCTAATCTGAATTCATTTACTGTTTTTTACTTAAGTCTTATTAAAAATAAAAAGAGAAGAAGTATACTTTCTCTTAAGAAGTAAAAAAATGCAAGTTTTTTTTTAATTTTTATATTAACGCCAACTATAATAACTCAAATTTAACATACTACGCCAACTATAGTAACACCAACGTCATATATTACGCCAACTATAATAACTCAAATTTAACAAAATTCACATTGAGATATCTAATATGATATAACACAATATGTGCTTGAATATTAATAAGTATTGTTTCGGATAATGCCATTTAACATTTCAATAATAAAATTTTGACCACAAACTCCTGATTATATATTATTGAATATAAATATATATAATTTTACTTAAATTTAATCAATTGCATTAGATACCAAAATGAAAGTGCCTCAAAATGGCCTTTCATGCATTTTCGAGATTTAAAAAAATTTCAAGTCTCGCAATGAATCAAAATTATTTTATTTATTATAATTCAATTAATTCCTAGTATCTCGAAACTAATTCGTAGGAGAGAAACTATTTAATTAGCATGGTTTTGGAAAAAAGCAATTCTAATTAAATAAACGCTTGATATAAATGTTCATCAATTTAGCTTGCCTTTAAGCAATATTTTAAGAGTTTATACTATGTTTTAGGAAAACATGTTTCAAAACCAAATGAAGTAAATAAAAATGAAAGTATTGAAAATCAAGAAAACAAGCAAAAACATAGGAACAGAAATTTAATTAGAATATGCTTTCCTTAAAGGTATTCATTTCATTCTTCTTAACTTTATATTTCATTTGTTGAAGTTTCCCTTTAAATTATAATTCTTTAATAATATTGATAAATGTAATATTGACTTAATAATTTCATTTAAAACTTATAATTCATGAAAGTAATTTTTAAAAGGCGACAATTTTATTTTTCATTAACATCTTAAAGAATTGAAATCGCTATCTTCGTTTTCCAAGATTTCCTTAAATATAATTTTGCTGATGATTTTATCAGTAACTATTTATTTAAACGGATGTTAATGTTCTATCAAAATTTTATAGTATTCCTTAAATAAAAAATGTGCGGCAATAAAAAAAAGTACACGTTCTGCCTATAAACCAAATATTCTACATTTTATGCCTTCATATGCCTTTATTGTGATTTTATTAACTTTTTTGAATTTTAATAAATATCTTCATTAATAGTTATACTTTAAAAAATTATGAAAAGGAGTCACCGATTAATTTAATATTTTCGTATTTTTGAATAGTTTAATTTTTACATGACTTCATCGGTCTAGCTTTGATTTTGTAAACATCTTCTGAGCTTATAGAATATATTTTAGTCATCATGTAGCTATTGTAACTAGCATAATTTAGAGAATTTTTTTTTAAGACTCTAGATGAAATTTGAAAAATATGAAATGGGCTAATGCAAAATACGATTTTGATTCTCTTCGCAAACACACATAAATAGTTTTTAAAAATATTATTAATCACGAAAAACTTATGAAAATTATAATTAGAAGCATATGAAATTAATGATACTGCAAGCAATAAAATGTCATTTTTTTATTTTAAAACTGCTTGATCCGACGTATCTTTTAAAGTTTTAACAGTAAGCGATTTACAGTTAAAAATTTCAGCGGCACTGAAATATTTAATATATGAACTGCAGAATAATTCAATAAATAATGTATCCTCTTGATCATCGGTGAATATATATGTAGTGAAAAGGAATGTTAATAATATCATGGATAAACGCGCAAAACTCTAAGTCGAAACCTCAAGAAATTTTATATCAGTATAGAGAAAATGATTTTGGGTAGAATGTCATTACTAAGATTGTCAGTATAAACGTTATGTTTTATCATTTATGAAATTATATAATTATATTAAACCAGTGACTGCAATTAATACCATCGAAAGTTTTATAGCATACCATGTGACAATGAAATAATATCAGTTGAAATTAAAAAAAATAGTAGAAAGTTTTTGCTGCCACATTTGTTAAAGATATAATCAGTTACTCTGCCATTATTGTTTACTTGTGAGGGAAACATATAATCTCAATACTGATTATTACAAAATTTATAATAGATTACTGAATGCAAATGCAAAATTAATATTCATAGGGAAATTTCATCCTTGCATACACCTTTCTAAAACTTTTTACTACTGTAAAACTCTCTCACACACACACACATGCCGTCTTTTAAATTCAGAAAAACAAATAAAAAAGAAATTAAAATCTGGGTCTCACGAAGGAATATTGTAATTTTTCGTAAAATCGCTGAATTTGATATTTTCGTTGTTCCCTGCTTATATATATTAATGTGTGCGCGCGCGCGCGCGTGTGTGTGTGTGAACTGAATTTTGATTAAAATACATAGTTGCTATATTATATTCTATCCACTGTGTATTTACCCATATCCCGAAACTGTATATATCAGGGCTATTTTAATACTAATTTACTTTCTTCTTAATAAATCTCTATCTTTTTTGAAAATTTATCATTTGTTGAACTGTTAACTAAAATCATTTTTAGAAAGAGCATTATTATCAATCTATTTAAAAATAGCAATGACAAATGAGCGTAATAATGTAGCATTTTAAACAATAAGCAAATGTTTCATTACTTCATTTTTGTGAAAATTCATTGATTAAGAAGAACGTGGCATACAACTAAAATATCGATTAGTTATAATTTCTTAAAGTGCGATATATAATCTTTCATTCACGAGCCAGGTATTAGAAACTGTGGAGTTGTACGAAATATTTTACGAATTTACCATTTCAGTTATTTTACCACTTACCATTGCATTTGCTAACTGATTGCACCATGCAAATAATAAATATTATTATAATTAAAAAGAGAGATCTAACAAATTGGATAGTATTTTAAAAATAAATAAATTTAATATTTATATTTTTTATGTAATACATAAAAAAAGTATAGTGAAAAAAATATGATAAGATTATGCTTCCTTTTCAGCGAAGAAACAAGAAAAAATAACTTTTACTTTATATTTTCAATGCCAGAAATGTATGTAAATTAGATTTCTGAAAAAAAAAAAACTAACAAGGTTTCTGGAAACAAACTTAATTAAGCGTAATTAATTTTTCCATTCATAATTTTAATTAAAATTACTCCTCGGTTTATTTTTTTGTTTCATCAACAACATTAGTACATAATTTTTTTTCAGGATTATGTATATTCACTGTTCTAAAATTTTGCAAGAATATTTTTTTCATTTAAAAATATTTTCTTTCAAATTAACTAAAAGTCTGCAGGACTTGACACGGTATTTAATTGATTTTTTTTGTTCATTATATTAAAAAAAAAACTTCGGAATATTACTTCCTAAATAAAGGAACCTGTTTTTCATTTTAAGGAACTTGGACAAAATATTCGCAATTTGATTCATAACAGAATGAAGTAAATACTCTTAATTATTGTAATAAAGAAATATATATATATCCAGATTTCTTTCTGGTCCTTAATCTGGTAATTTTCATCACAATTCAGATTTCATAACTAGATACATCTTGAATTTTTGCAGAATTATTTATAAATTAATAAAATTTTTCGTCACTCCTTATTTCAGATATTATTCAAGTTTTATAAAATCCAAATGATGTTTTAGAGACAATTTCCCCATTTTAGTAATATAATATTGTACATTTCTAAGAAGTTAAACAAAATAACGTTATCGATATAAAATGGTGCTGATTTTTTCCACTCATTAAAATTTCAATTGTAGCTATATTATATTTTTGTATAATATACTGTATATATGCTATATAGAATAGTATGTATACGATATTTTGTATAATATATTGTATATATACTATATAGATAAGTATCTATACTATATTTTTGTATAATATACAGTATACATACTATATAGAAATGTAACTATACTATATTTTGAAAAAATCATTCTCTTTGTAAATATTATCGCAAATTTAATATAGAACTTTCATATTAAAATTACTTTAATATGAAGTACAATATTATATTTACAGAAAAAATATATTTCTTCCCCTTTCGGCTTTTTTGAAACAAAATCGCCATAGAGCATTCTGTTTATTTTAAAATTACCTTTATACGTTTTCTTTAATTGAGTTTTACATTTTTTTCTCCCAAAAGCTGTAAAGTACAAAACGAAAGTTATACTTTATAACCAAAGTTTTCATATGTATTTCCATACAATTTATTTAATACGACATCAATATTAAAACAGTACGCTTAGTTTTAATGCATTTCTAAGGTTTAATCTCATGTTGAAGCCAATTATGTAAAAAAATCAGATTATTAAAAATATATACATACATTTCATGATAAATAAGACATATATACGACGTTTTTAAGGAGAATATTTGTAATATTTTATTTAGGCATCCATAAATGTGTTCAATTTTATCGGCAACAAAGTAAAATATCTTCAAACGAACAGGGAGTATAACTTTTATTGATTAAAATATTTTATTTGAAGTAAAAATTTAAATCAAATATCATTATTCTATTTAATATTTTTAATATTATTATTTTGTTTAATATTTTAAGGTATTAGGACATATTTCTCAAACCTCCTGCTATGAAACCCTTTATTTCCAATCTTGCTTTCTATCTCACCCTGTCCCTATATCTTAATATCATTATCCTTCTTCTTAAGTCTTCTGAAAGCAATTGATTTTTAATTACTCAAGAAATCTATTTTATCTTAATGGCGTCTGATAAATGTCTGAAAATAAATATATATAATATAAATTTTTTTGGCATTTTCAACCATCAATATATATATTTTTTATTCCTCGACTCAATATTTAATACATTTTTTTAAACTTGCTGTGGATGACACGTGATCTTAATACAGTTTTTTTAAATATTAATTCAATAATAAAATTTAATTAATTTTTAATATTTTAATGATAGTTTGTAACTAAAATGGAAATCAACAGGCAGTAGCACAATCGGTAAAAGGCACGGATTTCAGTATTTCCCACGTGAAGGTGAAATATGTGAGTTCAATTCTTGAGAAAATCAGTAATTTTTTGATAAATTATTTATATTTATTGATATTATTCAACAAAAAGTAATTAAAATACAGTGTTTCTCTGTTGACCGACATAATTAGGAAATGACCTTTTTATATTACTAGTTAAAAATAAAATTATAATACAAAATCAAATTTTTATCAATAGTTCCCTTGAAATGTGAAAATATTAGATTGCCTCAATTTTTGTAACCGTCATCATCATGAAAAGGCAAAGTTTGACATAGATTTTAAAAACTGTCTATAATGTATGGTTATTTGACAAAATATTTCAAAAGAAATATGTGCGTTACAGCTTGAGTAAAGAAACTATATTCCTCAAATTAACGAGTTTAGGTTTTTTTTTCTACATACGTGTTTTGACATGCTCGATAAATTTCTAGATTGATTCGAATATTATCAACATGAACATTCTCTGATTGTCAGAAAGTAGTTGATTGATTGCGTACACAAGTTCTCTTTTAAGTTTCTAAAGAACAACACTGACTTTGGACTCATTGTGTTAAGCGATATATCTTATAGTATAAAAATTTTCTTGACCTTTTGAAGTGTTTTTCCTTATCTGTTGACAATGCCTAAATTTAAAGAATATTTTAGTACATTAGTTTGAAGTTGTTGTTAGAGGAAGTATTTACATAAAAAGTTTTATTTTAAATGTCTACTTAGCGTTAATATAATGTATGTTTCCTAAGAATACCACAGTGTTTAAATTTTTATTTTATTTATTGAAACAGAAAACTCATTATCTCAATCACATTTTTTATTTAATAATGAAATAGTGATTCAGAAGAAAAAATTTGTGAAAAGTTTCTATGTCTATGCACATTAACACTTTAGAGAATCAAATATATCTGTCCGATAAAGCTTGGAAATTTTGAGACTCTTATTCTGGGCCGGGGTCTTTTAAACTTACAATGATTAAAAATCAATCGCGAAATCTTAAAATTTCAAATTAATAAAATTAATAAAAACAGAATGTTATACAATTTAAATTACGAACTGTATGTCAACATTGCTTTAGTTCAGGAATAAATCCATTTATAATCAATTAATAGATTTAGATAAAAACCTTTTTTCATCCTGTATTAATTGAAGTTTTAATTATTTTTAGTCACTATTTTTTTTTACTCTCATTATTTTCTTTTTAATACTGAAGTCAATTATGTCTGAAATTCCTTGCTTTGAGGTCCCACTGAGATAAAATTCAACATTATTTTAAATAATGGTCATCTGACATTTGAGTACTAATAATATTAAAATAGTCACTTTAAAAATTCCATTGTGAACGTAAATGTGCACAAAATTTAAAAATTTAACAATGTCAAATAAATTCAGTAAACAATAGACTCCAAAATTTCAACTTTAAAATTGAAATTAAAAAAAAGATGAGATAATTGATTGAAAAATCTTCGAAATGTTTTAAAATTTTAAAACTAACTAGCAACAATAGATTTCATTTAGCACCGTTTGTTTAGAAAATTTAATCTTATTAATTTTTTGGTTTTATGATATTTTAAATTTAAATCTAATGTTAAAGTCAATCTAGCAATAATATTACAGTTTAATATTTAACAATAAACTATTTTAATAATTCAAAAGGTTTTAATTTTAAACAAGAAATAACATGATACTGCGTTAACTTTAAACCCTTTATACACAAAAGTATCACATTTCGATGCCTTATTTAAGTACAAACTAAATTTGAACATTTTGAAAGAGATCTTTCCAAATGGGAATTAAAATTGAAATTTTACGCTTCTTGGTTACAATACTTTTCTAAAGCCCTTAATTGGATTCATTTATAACTTACTGCAAATTAATTCCAATCGGAATTAATTCCCTCGTTGCAATTTTAGAAGTGAGGAGATCCAATCTCATTAGAAACTTTCCAGACTTCTGTGCATTTTTCTGCATTAATTATCTTCCTGAATTAAATATTTTATAAAATTGATTTACAATCTCTAACGTATATCTGTGTAATTAATATGCATTTTAAATTCAGTATTATGCATATTTTTAGGATGGATATCAAATAAAAGTAAAATAGAATTATTATTTTTTTAGTTTAATGAATTATTAAGTATGTATATGGACAACTTTGGGATTTGTACTTTTGATTGCGTATATTATATTAAAACTGTTTTAGAAATAATTTAAATCTCGTATTATTGAAATGTTTTAGTTAGATTTCATGACATGGAAATACTTTTTTAATTTTACTGACGAATTTTTGTTTAATTTTATGAAAATGGTAAAATCTGTCTTTTTCTGAAGACCGGGGAAATTGTTTTATTTATATAAAGAAAATCCTTTTCAAAAAAAGCAATAAAAAATATGCAGAATTTATTTATCTATTGCTAATTAAAAATTTAAATTGTATATTAATTAATGAATTATTATTATAATCGAATTACTGTTCATTATTGAATCAATTATTTTTGTTGAGTTATTGATTATTAAATCAATATTATTATTGAATTATTATTATTATTATTGAAACATTCTTGAAATCATCGTAAAAGAATTATAAAGAATGAAAACTATTATTTAAAGTACGCAATGATGTAGAATATTTAATAAAAAATGTTCCAAAATAATGCTGTAAGAATACATTAGAATAGCAGAAGGATCTTTTTATTTTTCTATTAGGAACTGCATCAGTATAAAATATCGATTCATAAAAAGAACATAGTTGGTGCCCTAAGGTAATGCCACAAAACCGATAGAGTTATTGGAATGGAAATTCGATTGCTTTTCGGAAATGTCAGAATTTCAAACCAAAATCGAGATATTGTTATTTTATAGATCACACTCAATGTCAGAGAATATGAATATTGGTTTTTAGAGAAAGAAAAATTTATTAATTATTTGTAATTGTAAAATGCGTGGATTAAAGGAAAACAAATAATAATTATAAGAAAATAATAAAATTATAATTCAAAGTTATTTTCCATCCTTTGTTCTATAGTGTCAACTCATCTCAAATGTTTTCTCAAGAAAGATTATCAAAACCATAGTAATATAAAATGTAAATATTGCATGTCGTTAAAAGTAGAAAGTATAGAAGGAATACATTGTAATATTAAATTAGGGGCAAACACACTTTTTCCTACAGAGGGTGTGTTTAAAAGTGTCTTATTCAAAATAATAAGCTAAAGAAATATAATTTCCCTTTCAATTCTCAACAAAACTGTAATTGAATGCGGCAAAATTGAAAGTAAAGGTTACAAGATTTGTTTCCGACCGATAAAATAAGAGGGTAGCGTTTAACCCTTTGCTGTCCGATGTCGAGTGTGACTCGACATTCAAGACTGTGCAACATTTTGACGTTTTATTTGTTTATTTTTCAAATTTAATTGTTAAAAACGTCTACATAATGGTTTAGAGATGTTGATTAATTTTTCAAAGAAATTCGAACTAAAAGAATTATATTTTTCATAGCAATAAACAAATATTTGTAATAGGTGAACAATTTTGCATCAAATAGTTTTTCAGACTGCAAAAGGTTAAAGACAATTTCTTTATTTACGATCTTACTTTTACAAAAGAACAACTCGTTCTTATCTAGGTTAATATGACTGATAATATTTACATCTCAGTTGAAAGTTAAACGTGAATAGCTCCTATAGAAACAATATCACAAGGAAAGCTAACTGGTTGTTAGCGCATCAGGCTACTACAGGAGTCGCCCAAGAAATTCACCGATCTTCATGGGGTGGATCTTAGTTAAGAAACCCGAATCACACGAAGCTTTTCTCAATTCATATCAAAAGGACTCTCTCTCTCTCTATCCTCTTCCAAAAATCTCGCATTTTATTCCAGGTCAAATATACGCTATTCATTTTTCACATTGATGTATTTGAGATCTATGTAACTCAATAGATGATCAGAAAACATTTCAATATTCGACCATTTTACTGTCCATTACATATACACTTGTAGCTATCCCTTTAAGAAGAAAAATAAATAAATAATTTCATCCAAAGTGGTTGGTTGTCACCCCTTTGAAGATATATATTTTCTTGGAACGACGAAAAATGCACATGTAGTTGTTTACCAGAATTCAATTAATGGCTGAGAGGATCCCCATGTAGCAGTCTTAACAACGAAACGCTGTCAAACAGTTTATGACACAGCAGGCCAGAAATGTCAATTATTAAGTGTAGGAAACAGGGAATGTTAAAATAGTCAACCGGTGTCTCATGGCAAGGAATTTGAATCTTTACAAGGATAATAACATGAAGTAATGTTCAAATGAATAAGTGAAACTAGTTATATCTTATCACAAAACAAAACAAAAATTCAATTCCTTAAACAATTAAAAACAACAATAACATAAAATATCCTATCACAATATTCAGTATTCACAAGAAAAATACACAAAATTAGAAGCGTCTTTCCTCAAAAACTTTCAGACACTTTCCAAGCTTGAATATTATTATTTTATGCATTTCTTCGAAGAATTTTACTTGTGTAAGGATTGTTTCTGGTTTTATTATTAAATTTTTCATGGAATTATTCCTTTCTATTCAACATATAATCACTTATCCTTTTTGCTCAAAAATATTTAGTCATTGCTTATATTTGGTTATTTAATCATCGAATATTTCACCTTATAACGTGAAATATTCCACGAGAAGAGAGATTTAGATTCCTTAAACAGCTACTGAGGTGTTTGCTTCTAGTGTTTTGTTGTCAGTAGATATGAACACTGTTGTATAATATATATAAATAGATGAGTAAAGTGTGCACTTAGGGCTGTTAAAATGTTAAAACACGCACTCTAATACTAATATTAGTGCGACAGGAGAGAACATCACCCCCTTGGCCCACTTTTTTTAAAATCGCCAAGCGTTTGCGTCTTGTCTCCCGTAGGAAGATATCATCCAACTAAAACATCGGGTTTCCATATTTGGCGCTGAATCTCCCATGGGAAGAGGGTTTTATGTTATTTACGGATCAACCCTAATATTAGCTAAATTTTTTTAAAAAATAACAACATCAAAAATCATCATTTAAGAATTATTGAAACACGAAATGATTTTTTGAAATATTATTAATGAGAAAACCTTCATTTATAAATGATTTTAATTTTTCGAAATGCTGTGCATATAGTATAGTATAGATGATCATCCCAATTTATAATTATATATATAAATTGCCGGACCATATTAGGTAATCTTTATCTTCGGTTTAAAATAAAAAAACTAAACTTGAAAAGTTTACTCAGCAGTATGCATACTACCATTTAAAATAACTGATCAATAACAGCAAATTAAATACCGCCTTACACCTTTTTTAGACAAAAAAATCAAAATGATTTATATCTATCTATAAATATCAATTATAATGAATGTAATAAATTCTGAAACGTAATATGCAATTATAAAAATTGATAAATAGATTAATGAAAACCTTTAAATGTTTCATAACTATTGGTTCTACTGTAGGTTATTCTTAATTTTATTTACATTTTAGAAATTGGTAAATTTGAACAATAAAATGCTTATCTATATTTCACTGATAATTATTTTAAAACATATTTTTTTTCACTTTTGTACAAAAATATAATTTTCTTTACTAAAACTATTCTAAATAATTTATTAAAATAAGTTAGTGTTTATTCCGAATACAGCATACCACAAATTTATCAAATATATATAATGAAAAATATTTATTTACATTATAAATACTAATTTTAAGCATTTTCTGATTTTTTTCTCATAATATTATAAGAAGAAATCGACCTGGGGCTACTATAAAGTATTCATTAATTGCCTGGGTGATAAGCACATTTCGTAATAATGTATCAGATTAATCGTACAGATTTCTTGGCTTGTGTCCAGACGCTTTGTCCCGGAGGACAACCCTCTTCCGAATCATAGCTATGGGCAATGGATGGAAACGACACTTGTTTTTGAACACAGAAAGAACTGTTGTTCTTGCCATATTCCTCTAACGTCTGTCAATAAGAGCTAAAATCCTTCCGGGAGCTGATTTCCTTCAGGTGGTAATGACGTAAATAGGATGCTTTGTGTTGATAAAATACATCTGTGTTCTTAGAAAATTATATTTGTGTTATCCGATGAACGAGAAAACATTATTGAAATATTTGGAATTAGCAACGTCCTTTTTAAAAATATAAAAAATACAGAATTTTGGAATTTGAAAGAGTATATAATGAATGCTATTAAAAGAGTCTTATTAAATAGGGTAATTCGAAATGTATATAGTAGTTACTAGCACCTATAATTATTTAATGAAAAAATATCAATAAGATTATTATAGAATGTAGACGGAACTTTCCTTTATGGAAGGCGTAAATGCAGTGAAGTAGAAGCCTACCTTTGCAGGACTTTAAAATTCGCAACTAGAAACATGTTTGAGGGAATTTCACTAGTGAAAAGGGCGAGTTCTGACAGGACACCTTGCGATTTTTGTGTGTGGGGTTATGTGAAAGAGAGAGAGTATAAGATTCCCTTTCCCAAAACAATTGAACAATATGAACACAGTACGTATTTGTAATGTGCTCGATTTGGTGACTGTATCATGCTTCATCATGTATACGTGAAATATTACCGGCTAGATATTGTACAAATGATCAAGGAAAATTCCATAGATTATCTATAACGTAAGTACACTAAATTTTGAAGTTCCGTTTACATTATATGTTTATCTTATCAGTAATATTCTTTTTCATTAAATAGCTATAGACTTCTGTTATCTTTATATCCATTTTGAATTACCTGTATATCCGGTGAACAAATTCTAAAATGAAATTTCGAATTGGAAGAAATGAAATGAATGAATAAAATGAGATTTCGATTTCGAAGAAAAATTTTAGCTTTCTTGGACTTTCTAGATATTCTCTCAAATTACATTCTATTTCTAAGTATTTTCAGTTATATAAATACTCCCTAAAAATAAATGGAGCTTTCATATTAATCGAATACAATATATCTACTCTATGGAAATTCTGAGAAAATTCTAGATTTTGAAACATACTATACATTTGATGTCATTTTATATAATTCTATAACAATATCAAAAATTTACCAAATTGTAGCATTTTCTCCTTTAATTTTGATTAAAACTCCTATTAAAAATCCTAATATCTCTTTTTCAATTGGTAACTTCACTGGTTTGCCTTGGTTTCCCCATTAATGGATATATCACGTTGCGAATAAAATATCTCTTAATAATATTAACATGTAAAAAGTTTTTAAAAGAGAATTGATTTTTTATAATTTCTAATTAAACTGTTATAACAATAGACTTTCATTACATAAATTATTGAACTACTTATAAAGTACTGATGTAGGATCGATTAAATATTATCAAGATTGGAAGAATTCATTTATAGTTAGTCAAGTTAATCATTGCTATGGGATTGCACAAAAAATTCTGAATAACCATTCTTTGTACAACTGAACAACTTTTATTTGCAGGTTTGTTTTAATATTATTAGTTGCCTTTTTTATTTTAAAATAAAGCTGTATCAATTATGCATTCAAATTTTAATAGATTGAATGTTTTTTCTGTGAAGTATAATACTTCTACTTTAATTTATATTATTCTACTAAAGTTTATTTTTTGTTCATTACCTTTTTTCGATGTAAGATATTTTTAATAACATACATCATTTTGTTTTCCTTTCCCTTTCGAAATGGAAGCTTTTATATGTTTCTTAGAAAACGACTCAATTGCGTGTTTTGGACTGTCCTTCTTTAAGCAAACATTTCTGTGCTCTTTTAGAATTTTTCCATATTATATTTATTTGCGTTTTTCTTTAGTAAAGTCGTATAAACTATTTGTGTGTTCACTTTCAATATTTTCAAATTTTAGGTTCACAAAATCTACGTTTAAAAAACAATTCAAATAAAAACAATTGTCCATTTAAAGAACTATTCAGGGAAATATCTCTTAATGTGGATAATTTGTTCCAGAATCTTAATAGCAATCTTAAACACTCGTTAATTGAAATTATAATTTCTATAGGAATGAATGTAAAATAGGACAATACATCCCCATTCCAAAAGAAATGATCGAATTAATTTATAACATTTATGATGTGATTATTTTGGAATTTATAATTATTAATGGATATTTTTTACTTACATGTTGCTTAAAGATATTTAAATTTGACTAATATTTTGTGAAAATTAGACAGAAATATGACGTTAAAGAATTTTCATGATGCTTGGCTAGTAGTAAATTCTATCTAAAATTCAATAAAATAACTTCTCATACTTTCACAAGCGCTTTTATTTAAATGGAACGTTCTTATTCTGTTGCATCCATTATTTCTTCCTTTACAACTCAAATTTTTTCTCGACTTTTTGGGGCACCACAGAATGCATCTCCATATTTTTTTAATAGTTCTTAAATTTCTACGCCATTATTCTGGTCATAAAAAATCTATATTAAAGGGCAACATGCACTTCTCAAACCTTTCTTTCGACAATGTTATTCAGTCAAAGACTTTTACAAACCAATCCAACATTTTTCATCAAAGTATCTTACGAAACATCGCTAATTAAGCATATTACTGTTTAACGTTGTGTTTTGCAATTACTTTCAATGGGGTGCTTATTAATGGCGATTTGGCTACACATAATTTCTACTGAAGAATGAAGCAAAGGAGAATCATGATGAAATAAAATAAAATATTCAAAAAACAAATATATAAAGTATAATGCTGAATAATGAAGCAAAGGAGAATCATGATGAAATAAAATAAAATATGCAAAATACAAATGAATAAAGCATAAAAATGTATATGAAAACATACGGAGATAAATATACAGGAATAAAATAATAATACGGGGAAAAATATGGATACTAATATACGTATAAAAAGATATAAAAGAAGATTTACTCTGAACAATGACAAATAAAGGAGGAGGTTGAGCTATATTCTCATATAGTAAGCCCACTTTTTGGGAGTAAATTTATATTTATTCCCCAAAATGTATCAAAGGCTTGCATCCAGAATTGCCTCACTGTAACATGAATACATTTCAGTAAGCCTTCAACTGGTCTTTCAAAGATGTATTTTCCAAATTCCTTTCCAATCAGTATGATTAAACAAGTTTATATCATCCACTATATTAAATATTTCTAAATTAAATTAAGAACCTACAATATGTTAACATTAATACAGTCTTATATCAGAAATGTTCAAAAATACGCGACATTTTTCAAATATAATACGTTTATATCAAGAAAAATTAATTCTGACGACAGTTATTTAACCATCGCCCGAATTAAATTTTCATTACTCTTAAACTTATTGCAAATAGTATAAAATGATATTTGTATTGATTATAATATTGCATGCCTTCTCTCTGATACTTTTTCTCAATAATTATCTCTATAAAAATGAGAAAATGATAATTTTGTATCAGTATTCCATGTGATTAGTTTCATAAATGTTTTAACAAATTTTTTATGTGAAAACATACAGAAAAAGAAATTTGTATGATATATTATATAAAATAATTAAAAAAAAACCGTTTGCACATTTGATTCAAGGTTCAAAAAACTAGAACATTTTGAGATTTAATATTTGTAAAATATTAAATCTCAAAATGTTCACTATTAGAGGACTTCCACAAACAATGCTTGATTTATACGCTTTTGAAGTTAAAGTATTCTGCTAAAGATTACTGCATAATTACTCTCTTCAAAAACTTAAGTTCAAGTTCTAAAACTGAGAGTCTTCACTTTAAGAATTATTTGAAGCAGGTGACATATTTTAAATGTTCAAGGTGGTTCTGGTTTAAAAATTAGCTTAGAAAAAGATCTGATATACGGAACACTAGAATATTATTAATGGAGTGCTTATATAAATATTTTTTTCTTAAAAAATATATTTTTATGAATTATATATCTTTATGTATTATTAAGAATGGATTAAAATTAATTCAAGTGTTTCTTTGATTATCAAGCAAGTTCTTCGAACCCTAGTTTGAATAAACTTTCAATAAAAAAGATTTCAAAGTGATTCACTCTCATTCAACCTTAAGAACGTTTAATATAATTCCAAGGTTTAAATAAACTTTTTAAAATTTTCATTGCTGTTATTAGAGACTCTCAGAAAAAATTCACCCAAAAAAGATTTACAAAGAACATAACTTGAAATTTTAGAAATCTTAAGATGGAAAACATTTAAATCTTTACTTAAGGTCCTCGAAAAGAATGCAGTATGTAAGTAAAAACAAAATAAACAAAAAGCTCATTAAATTGTTACTTGTTACTTTCGAATAATAATAATTGACTATTCAAGTGATACTCTTATGTAGTTCATCTTTCTCAAATTGTCATACATATTGTGAATAATTTGATCAAAATTCTTATCAGTCTTTAAATATTGGGAGTGCCTTGTTTAAATACTAAATCTGACCCAGGATTTAATCGTAAACATATAATACGTTACACGTAAACTTTAACCGTTATTTGATTTTCAATATTTTTTCCAAATTGAATAGATTGTTCAGACGTCCAATAAAAACTACTAAATTTACCCTATTTTTAATAATTTAGGGGGGAAAACCCTATATAATTTGTAAAAAATTATTTTTTTAATGAGACAGTAGTTGTTTGATTTAAAATATCAGTATCATTATAATAGTTATATAATACAAAAAAGAGAGTATTAAATTCATTGTTTAATCAGAAATTAGGTCTCATATCCCACTTTCAAGTTCGAAAATCTCTTGGAAAAAGATAAAATATTAGGATAAGTTATTTTAGAGAAATTTAAATAACTAAGAAATTTATTACAAAATGATATGAGAATGTAAAATATTGAAGAAAAAAAATGTCATAATTTTAGGACATATTATATAATTCTTTTGTTAAATCTTATAATAAAATAATGAATTCCTTATAAAGTGTCATATATTTCATAGCAATTGAATATTTAATTTTATGTGCAAGCATAGTAAAATTAAAAGGTTTTTTTCTTTGAGATATATTATGTAATCTTCTAAAATGTAGTCTTATTGTGTATGGCATTAAAAACATTTAAATTTGAATCATTTCAAATTTTTTATGTTATAACGGTCAGATTTGACAATTTTAGTTTAAAATAGAATTAAATTAAATTAATTTCAATACATAGTGGTATATTTGAAATAACCCGCGTATTTCTAAAACTATTGTTATTAATTTCATAATGTTGAAATTAAATAATATGAGACATAGTTATACATAAATACTTTAGATTCTCATAACCCCAAAAGATTTAAACAGACAAATCCTGTGTGTTTTATATTCATCTTACGAGTCCTGCTAAAAGAGAAACAATATAATAGTTTAATGATCCTAATAAACACATTTAAGTAATTTTTCATAAATTTTTAAAGTAAAAAAAATATATTTTTGAATTGATATCATAGAAGTTGGCCAAGAAGTATCTAACTTAACCTAATTAATAGGCAGTCATAAATCGAATTTTCCTTTTTATTCCTAAATGAACTATACACGTGTTGAAAATTTTTAATCAAAAGAAAATTATACTTATTTATATTCCTATTATTTTTATTTATATTCCTTAAATAATTTGAAAATATTATTTTATTCCCTCTGTAAAATATTATATAGAATATAGAAATGTCTTTCCTATAGAAATATATTTATGTATATATATAGATATTATGTATATTATATAGTATGCTCTTTCATTTAATCTATCTATCTATCTATCTATCTATCTATCTATCTATCTATCTATCTATCTATCTATCTATCTATCTATCTATCTATCTATCTATCTATCTATCTATCTATCTATCTATCTATCTATCTATCTATCTATCTATCTATCTATCTATCTATCTATCTATCTATCTATCTATCTATCTATCTATCTATCTATCTATCTATCTATCTATCTATCTATCTATCTATCTT
>JAOUZG010032859.1:3319492-3330819 GCA_026289955.1 Argiope argentata | reverse complement strand
TATATATATATATATATATATATATATATATATATATATATAGCGAGAGAGAGGGAGAGATGAACATCTTTTATGAATTCTCTAGCAAGAGTCATATCATAAAATCGAAACACTTAACTAAACATTTCAATATGTCTGCCATATTTCTGTTGGATGAAGCAATCTTTTTTAAACTAGTAGCTTTGGAAAAAATAACTCTAGTATTTTAAACAAATATCATTGTTGCTGTTACTAAGAGCACTTGCCATGAACAAGCCTCCTGTGGTACTTCAGTAGATTTAAGCTGAAAGGAGGGTCTTTTTTTTGAAGTAGCGCCAACTAGGGCCAAGAGTACATGACTTAGCTACACTTTCACCACTTTCGCTTGCACAGCCCCTTTTTACAGGGAGGCACAGTCACACATCTCACAGATAGCACACAGAACAACAACCATGGCCAAATCAGGGCTGGAACCCGGGACTCCGAGAAGGGGACCCGGGATTCACGAGGAAGACGCGCTACCTCTGTGCCAGAAAGTTTGAATTAAAATTGTTTTAAAGAGAAACCTTTTATGCTCTCACGCATACTTATACGCATATTTCAAATCAAAATTTTGACAAATCTCCTTGTTTAAGACGTTTCTTAGCCAAATACATACACGTTTGAAATTATACCTGTCTGTCTTTTAAAACGATAGCTGTATGTTTTCGAATTCTCATGCGTAGACTTTTGCTTGAAACTTGGAACGAAATGCATTCAGAAAAACTGTGTGTGTTTAGTTGTTCGAATATGAATCAATACAGTGACTGTAAAACAAGCAAAACTGAATGATTAAAATTCAGTACTGCGAATTATCATTTAAACTGCAGATATGTATTATATTAGGAGCCGAATTCATCAAGGCGTGAGCGTCTTTCAGTTCTTTTTTACAATAATTACATTTAAAAAAAACATCTCTGTGATAAAGTAATGCATAAAATCCAGTATTTTAGGACAACTATTGCTTTGTATTACTGCTTCAAAATTTAAACGGTCTTAAAAGAAATGAATACAAACACTCAATTCTTAATAAAGATAATAAAAATGAAGCTTAAAACTGTCATTTTATCCTATGTAACAGAAAAAAATAATAAAAGTTAATCTTTCTAAAGAAAATAGGGGGGGGGGAAACGGATTCATGATACAAGAATTTGAATTCGTTCAATCTACAAAAACATTGAAGCTTTATTTACTATATGATTAGATAATTAAAAGGATAGAGAATTTAAGATATTTTAATGCTAATTGCAAAACTATCTTATCCAAGATGAGAAGTATTAACAATTATTTTATTATTATTCGAAAAGAGAAAATTTCAATTTTGTCAATAATAAAATAAAGTCCTTTGCCATATTGCATAAGAATTTATTCAGATTTTATGCTAATTAAGAAGGAAATATTATGATAAATTAAATTCTGTTCAATAGTAAACTGAAAATAGTAAATTATCAAAATATCTTTTTGTTCTAAAGTAATCCAAAGAAATGAAAGGAATTTTAAAGGGTTATTGTTTCCTCTCCTCGGATTTGACCTATAGTATTCGCGCCATAAAAAGAAGTCAGGAGGACCGTAAACCTTTTCCTTTGTTCACTGACCGGAAGCAATAGAGATAAGAACTTTGATCGGAGTTATTGGACTTCGGGAAGAGATAAAAGTTTTCTTTCTTTTATAAAGAAGCATAAAGAAGGATATTTCAGTTATTACTCAGTTGGTTTTCCTTACTTAACTCTACCATTAACGAATTTTCTTATGATCCTTATTTATCCTGATCGCGTAAGGAGCGAAACTGCCGATAAGAAAATAATGGTATTAATTTTTTTTAGAAAATCTGTAATAAAGAATCATTGATGACTATATCGTTACAAAAAATATAATGTGGTGTATTCATGGATTGTGGGAATAAGATTAGTCATTCATTATATATTTTTAAATTTTGTGAATTTTTGCTTTACAAATCAATCATATCGGGTGCTTGATGATGACGAAGTTTCAGTTTTACAACGGAAGGATTGTTGTAGTATCTTCTGAATGATGATGACACACACTTATAACATTTGCTTGCACAGCCTTTTTTTAAAGGGGGGGGGCTCATTCACTTACCTGACAGATAGAACAGAGAACAACTATACCCTATCGGGACTCAAAACCAGGACTCCCATAATACGAGGAATACGTGTTACCTCTGAACCACGACGCCGGCGATTTGTTTTTTCAAAGTAAAATAACGAATCAAAATTTACAAAGCATTGTACTACCACATTTTTTTAATAAGATTCCTTGAAAACATTATTTTATAGAATTATAAAAATACTTAATTAATATATTTCCAGATCTAACAAATTAATATTATTTTAAGATATGGGGAGGATTATTTCATAAACAACCTTGAAATTAAATTTCTTTTACCTTAAATTATTTGCAGAAATTTAGATATTCTCGAAATAACTGTCAGTTATTTCGACATATAATATTATATAATCAGTTGATGTAATCAATTAATGAAAATCAGTGTTTTATTATAGGACAAATAAAGCGATATTAAAAAATAACTTATTATTCACTTGAAAAATTATAGATTAAAACTAAATAGATCATGTTTATTCGATATTTGAAATAAAAAAGATTATTTTAAATTTAATTACAGTCTTATGCGATATTTATGAATAAAGAATGACATGAATTATCCATCTTTTTATTCCATAATAAAATAGAATGTTTTTATAATACAATGTTTTTATTCCATAATAAAATTATATGATTATATGATTTTACATAATAAATACAATGTTTTTATTCCATAATAAAATTATATGATAGCAAGTCAATAATGCTAATCATTTCGAAAAACAATTATTTTTCAAGATTGAACATCTTTTTTAACTAAATAAAAATATCTCCAGATTAATAAGTAATAATTAATCCCCGGATGATGAAATAAAACCGTAAGATATCTATTATTTCTTTTTCAGGGTTTATCTTAACCTCCTAATATTCGCTGTGGGCAGCAGATGCAGATGACACATATTTGTGAATGTAAAAGAAGCTAAAGACATATTCGGCTGTTGTATGTTTGCATCAAGACAAAATATCCTTCCGGAGCCAGTTTTCTTAAGGGTAAATAAACATACAATTTTTTTGAAAATAATATCTGCTTCTATAATATTATTTCCTAATATCTAATCAGTAGATGCAATTGTTTAATAAAACTCAGTTTTACTGTTATAGTGCTAATAAAACAAGATTAAATAATAACTTATCATTATTAAATTTAAAAAAAATTAGATTAAAACTAAATAGATAATGTCTATTTGATGTTTGAAATAATAAAGATTATTTTAAATTTAATTATAGTCTTAAGCGATATTTATAAATAAAGAATGGAATGAATTATTTACCTTTTAACAACTTAATCTAGAATAAATTTTATTGAGATAAGATTAAAATTAATAATTGTGCTGATATTCAAATATTGGCATGAATATATTGAAATGAAATTTTGGAGTAACCTTGAAAATAATATTTCAATCTTAATAAAATGTTAAGCTTACATTTTATGAATTAAGAAGGTCAATTTACGATAAAGCCCCTTTTAAAGCACAAAAGAACATTTGTCTCTGTTTTTAAGACATAGATGGATATTATTTGATGGGGTGTATATAATTGGTAACAGATATATTTTTGAATAAAGTAATGTTCATTTTTTGAGTAACAGGAAAACAAAAACTATTCATAGAAATAAATTGAATGTAAGATATTTATAAATTATTTTTAATTGAATAGAAACCCTCTTATGTAATTTTTTTAAATACAATATAAATTTATAATATATATTTCTTAAGATTCGTATTCTTAATTATACTTTTTATGAGGATAACCTTCAAATCGAATTCTTTTTTATTGAATTTATTCGGATTAAAGGTTTTAATAATTTAACTTCGGTTGTATTTTCTAAAACAAATGAAAATTCTTATTTCCTAGTCTTATTTTACAAATTTCATAAAATCAATTTAAATGCACAATGCACAATTTTATTGTTCTTTTAACATTCTTTGATTTATTAATGATATTTAAAGAAATAACAAGAAATCTGCTAAAAAATCTCAAAAAAATTCTTAAGGATATTTTTTTTTATGATTGATCATACGCATTTATTCTAGATTCCATATTTCTATATATTTACAGAACGATTTTCAGAAATTGACTTTCGATTTTTCTTCTTCTTTTTATGAAAATAATTTTTCTCATAAAATATATGTAAGAACATATTAATGCTTAACATAAATTTAGAAGGTGAATTTGATGAGTATCTATTCTTCAAATAGATTGATTTTTTGACAAGTTTATAAATATATTGACTTAGAAAATATATATGTTAATTGTAATCATTAATTTACATTATTTTTAATTATTAAATATAAAAAATTACAAACATTTTTTCAAGTACATAAAAACCAAAAAAAGTGGAATTAAAATATAAAAAAAAAGCTTATATTTTATATAAATTCAAAGAAGTTTATATAAGTTCAATACTGAATTTATATTTTATATAAATTAAATATTTATAATTTGTATTAATGGCAAATTTATTTAGAATACAATCTATACGTACAAAATGCAAGCATTTTCTTTGATGGTTTGATCTTAATTTCTTCTACTTTGGTTCTTATTAATTAAAATACAAAAATAAACAATCATATAGATATAATATACCATTTTTCTCATTCACCACATTCAACTTTAATAATAATTGCCTTAGAGGAATTGATTGCGAAAGTTTATCTTATTAGTATCGTTATTAAGATTGAGTTATATTATGAAAGCATTTTTTATGATTAGTAATATGTTTAAATATTTCTACATTTAATAAAGATTACTTTAAGGTAGTCATAATTTTATTTCCCACAGAATCAAAAATTTTATTAAATCATTCATCTTATAAATGTGGATGGCTCACAATATAAGTACTGTTCCCAGCTATTATATTTCATTTTTTCAATCTGTTTTATGAATGATAACGCCGAATTTTAATAAGAACAATAATGCCTATTCTAGTAATTCTAGCATGATATTATAGAATTGAGTTAGAAATTTGCAGGAGAAAATTTCATCACATTGATTCACATTGATTCAAACTATTCTCACATTCTTCACATTGATTCAAACTATTTTAAATAACACTATAATGTTATGCATAAAATTGCGTGTAGAAGAATGCTGCTTTATTGAATCTATTACATGTCGTATTATCGACATTCTTCAAATATTTATCAATATAATCTTCACAAAAAAGAAAATTATAATTTTTTTATATGAAATGATTTCTCTCTTAAAAATGAAGAAGTCAAAAGAATATTTGATATTTGAATACATTCATTTTCTTAAAAGAATGAACGGAAGCATGAATTAAATATTTAACAATTATTCTGTTTTTCTATTTTAGAATTTAAAACTCATGGAAATTTTATCTGCATTAAATTCAAGACATTAATAATAGTTATTGTAGCGTCAAAAATAGAAAGAAAGATTCCTTGAATAAAGTTGTTTTATATATATATATATATATATATATATATAATAATAATCTATATATTAAAACCAATAAAAGACACAATTTTCTTAAAGAACAGGGTTTTTCCAAATCCCAGTTACTCTGAATGTGAAGAAGTAACAAATAATTGATAAATGACTCTGTCTACAGTTCATCAACCGGGAAGAAAATGTCTAAGAGTCTACAATAAGGATAAATGAAGTGCAACCAATTAAACAAACCATTTAGACTCACAAAATGTTCCGAAAATCACAGCTGCGAAGAGAAATGCATTTATCTCACTAATAGGCTATAAAAGTAACTACCCAGTTACCTAGTACTACCGGGAAAGAATAAAAAGTACTACCCAGAAAAGAATTAAAGTGAAAGGCAGGAGAATATTAGCGAACGCCAGGTAATCACGAAGTACATAAAATAAGGAAGCAAAATGTTTTCATGCAATTACTCATTCAGAAATAATAATTCTATCCATTCTGTAATTGAATTTAATAAATATCTAATAATGAAATGTATTAGGATTGTAAATAGCTATGTAATAACTTGTATACAAAAATTAAATATATTTTATAAAAAAATTCATTTGAAAAATTCCACTCCTATTCATATATTGAAACCAATGAAAGATACAATTACAAGAAAATATTTATCATTAATGGAATAAAATTATTTTTGCATAGATATTTGATGTAACAATTAATTCTTTAGAATTTTTTCATCAATACATGTATTTTCTATGCTTAAATAATGTGGTTTTACTTCGATGAATATTTAAATTAATATAAATATTTAATATTCATATGAATAATTATGAAAAATGTCAATAACTAACAACATAATCATAAAAAATGCTTAGGAAAATTATTAAATCAAAGTAAAAAACTCTGAAAAATCGTTTCAAAAGTCAAAAAATTTTCTTTGTCTAGATTTGTCATTTCAGATTTTTGCTCATCTTTTAATGTAAAAGAATCAGGCGGTGAAGGTTTGTTGGTAATGTCTCGGTTTGTGGGCCGTTGGGTTTCCAGTTCAAAACCCGATTACAAAGAAGAATTGTCGAGTTAGGATATCAGTTGCACGTTAAATATATCTTGGCCAAATGTTCATGTGGTGTGATGTGATGTGGAGAGAGGGAGCCAGTTCAGTTGTCATCTCCGTCATCTGACTACGGTTAAAAATTACGAGGTCCATGCCACCATAGCCCTATTGTTACTTTGCAATGGGACAATAATACAACTAAACTGAAAAAATATATACGAAACATTTAAGAGAAGAAAGAAAGAAAGTATTTCAAGAAAGAAAATATTTAATTTTACTTTTTTCGTTATGAAACGAATCAGGGCTCTGAATTCTGGCAATGATATCCGTTACTTTTTTAAGAATTTTAAATATAATTTTCATTCCATTACATTCCGATATTTGCTAAAGATGCTAATTTATTATTAACTAGAAATCTCTTTAAAATGTAAATTTAATATTAATATTTTTTGGTAAATAGTTTAAGATGTTTTAAGGAAGGCGATTTCGTGCTTAATTATCAGATGCTGCTATAAAAGAAAGTCGATTTGGTAATACCGAAGTTCCCTTTAGTCATTTTTTTTTCATTTCTATTAGCATCATAAGCTAGTTTTTAAATATAGGAAATATTAAAAATAGCAGTTAAGTGACAATAATAAATATTTCATTGTATTGACTACAACTTAAATTCTATCTTCATTTTCAAAAATAATATTTAAAAAAACTGCCATCAACTATAAAGTACAAATGTGAGTATTTCAGAAATTTAATCTTTTAGTCTTTTTCAATAAACCATACTGAACACTAGACTAAAATATTTATTTAAATTGCCAAAATTTTAGACTTAAAAGTTTATAATGTTTCATAAAAAGAGTTTTCTAAAGTTTTTCCCCCTTCAATTGCATTACTAAAATTATTCACCATTATTTCCTTTTGTTTTTAATTCGATTGAAAATATTAATAACACACGCATTTTAATGTTTTCGAAAAAATGTTGAATGACGCAATAATTTTTTAAAAAGAGAAATATATATATATATATTCCAATATTTATTAATATTTTTAAGGATTTATACAAAGTTTAATTAAAATTGCTATCAAAAACTTGGAAGGGATAAAAACATTTTTTCAATATTTGAAGAAAAATTGGGCAACGATAGAAATTTTTTTCATGTTTTTTATTTATATAAAAACTGTTTTTGGTTATTTAAAAAAATAACTTAATTAATTGCCCGGAGAACTAATCGAACTCTTCCATCTACATACGATTTTAAAGACTCATGACGAAAATACCTAATACTATTGTTTTTTCTTCACTTGTCAGATTCCTATTGAATATGAATGTTAACATAGAAGTTTGGTATTGAAATACAAAATATAAATAAACTAAAACAGGGAGAATTTCGGGATGGTATAGCAAACATTTTTGATTATATCCCTCTCCCTTTATGTTTTATATTGATACTAGTGATAACATAATATTCAAACATAAAATATATCAAATATCAGTGATAACGTAATTGTTTAAACGTTTTCAATTATGTTAAAATACTTTCTAAAAGTATTTTCTTTATTCATGACTTATTTTATACAAATGTTTTCATTTGGAGGAACAACAGATAAATAGATTACTTGATATTAACATAGATTTTTAGATATTATAAAATTTATTTAATGAATTCATTATATTCTATCTAGAAATATAATTTTCAAAAGAATCTTTAAACTCAAATTATTTCCTGTTAGATAAAAATAATACTAACTGTGTATTATCTGAAAATGTTTAACGCAGAGCAAATAAACTTTAAATACGTGCACTTTCTATGTAGGGGACATGAAAAAGAACTGGATAGTTAGAATAAGTTTACTTTTGTATAAAAAAACTTTCAGTTGAGATCTGTGTTTTTCCTGCTATAACGTGCTTTCTGATCTCCTGAAATGGAATTAGCAGCGGTCTTATTTGGAGACTGTCAGGAAGTATCTGGGTAAACATATAAATAATTAATTATCTTCTAAGCAAATTTGAATACGTAGGGCGTTTGTATTTACTGATGAATTTATACCTCCTCAATGGACACCGTTTTTTAAAAAATCTCTGCTACCAAAATTCACTGGGATTTAAAACGGTTGAAGGAAGAAATCAGGTATCCTGGATATTACAAATATTCCGGTCAAAGTTAGAATGAAGCATTTCTTTGACCCAACTTCCAATGTAGTGGGGGGAATCTTCATCTTACACGAAAATAGTAGTTCACATATTGTTGTTCCTGTAAAGCAGGAATGATCTGAGTTCGAAAAAGTTTAACATATCTTGCAATCGTGACAGAGCTTGTTTTAGGACCTTGAGGAGTGAGAGTATAAAAGAAAAACGGTCCAAGGATAAAATCAGCAGTAAATCCACTCCATGCGTTCACATAATCATAATACAATTGTTATTGGTGCAGTGCATTAGGAGGTGGAGTAACCCGTGTGCAGTGATTTTTATTACTCAAATATCTATCCAAAGAAAACTACGCTTCATCATACTATATAATTCGCCAAGGATAGACATCATCAACTTCTATTTTTGTCAAAAAAGGATAAGAAAATTCAAGTTGATTTAGAGGTCTTCAGGTTGTGATATTTGCACACTGTGCATCTTATATGGATACCATTTTAAAACAGATATAAGGAAATTTAGTACCATTGATCATGGAATCACCAATTAACTTGACAGTGATCAAACACTTGCTTAAAAACAGCCGGAACTGCATTCTCTTTGAGCCATATCAGTTGCAGCATCTTCGACAATTTTATTCTCAACCGAGTTCCATCTTCTCCCTGGCAGAAAACCCAGTCCTCCAGTATCTTCATATTTCATAATCTTCTTCTTTAGACCATTGTTCAACATGGGTCCTTTTTTATATTCCTATAAACAATATTATTCAAGCATTGCAGCTAAGCTATAGCTGCCTTTTTGTAAAATTAGTTTTATCGAAGAATCAATTAACAGTGAGGAAGAGACACAGAATTATTTTTGAGCACTAACTGCAAGTCTCTTTATAGATTTGACTAATTTTCATATACATAGATTTTTAAAAAATTGCCATTTGATGATCAAAATTTGAACAATTTTTTTTTCATTATAGAAATGTTTTCCACATGGTTCATATAAAATGTTCTTAGAATTTCATCAAAATCCGATTAGCAAAACGGGTTCTAGAGGGATCTGAATAGGGTCACTTCAGTTATAAACATCCTGTTTAAAAACAATGTTACGAGCTCAGAGAGAGTACGTTTCTCTCGTCTCTAAAAATATTTTCTTTGAAGATATTATGAATGAATGCACCAACACATTACATTATTCATTAGAAAAATTGAATTTAAATTCTTGAATGTGTTATTTTTAAAAATAATTTGCGTAAATGGCTAATCAGTTATATCATTTTTTCCATAAAATACTAAACAAATAATATTAAATTTTTCGGCTACAATTTCAAGATTAATATATGTAATAGCAAATATTTTAAAATTGTTTCAATAAAACATAACGCTGTTTCTATAATTATTTACAATTGAAGATAAGATTGAGAAATAGGTAACAAATATCTCTGAAAACTTTTGACAAAATGTCCCTTACATTTCCGCTTACATGATTTTTAGTGTCACTATTTCTTCCTCCGATGTATCTTCTTGATTCTGCATGTCATAAAAATAACCTTACAAGAATGATTTTGAAATTTTCTACAGAAATTCTTTAAAAGAAACCTAAAATATAAAAATATGTTGTTGTTGTTTTTGTATGAAATGCAGTCAAAAAAAAATTTGTATTATTGTTTGTATTATCATGTTTGAAATTGTATTATCATTATTTTTTAAAACCAATTACCTTAAATTTCAAAAAAATAATCAAATAAAAATTAAAAGCATAACAATCATTTCCTGAAACTACCATTTGTCTCGCAGTTCATATTCTATTTTTTGTTTATTATAAGGAACCGATATTTTTATTATATAAAGTATGGAAAGGAAAAATATTCCAATAGCCAAAAAAAATGAATTTGAGATCTTGAGGAAGCATCATATTTTAGAAATCACTGATTTTAAAAACCATATTTTTGGAAATAATTTTGTCTGTTTGTCAAATAAACTTGAGTTAAAAATATTAAATATTCGAATATTTGAAAAAGTTTTGAAGGGAATTCTTTTACAAGTGCTTATCTCGTTTCTCTGCCAAAATTTGTGAGAATACAAGTTCTTCAAAATACCAAGAACTACATTAGAAAAAGTTAATACGTAAATTTAACATTTAAAATATAGTACCAATGAATGAAATTTTAAAACAAATCCATCATGAGATTAATCGTCTGCAATCAGTACGTTTCCAGACTTAGAAGTGCTTGTAACTTAAAAGCATAAAGAATTGAACGAATGAAAATAATAAAGTGATTTTTCGCCCCACCCTCTTTTTTTGCTGAAATGCCTTTTTATGGAATATTTTAGAAGGGAACTGGCAACAAAGTGTGACCAAAATTCAAAATCAGTTAACTTCAACTACTACAAAGTATAAATTGCTCATGTGAGGCTAATTTTCAGTCGTGAAGACTCGTTTTTCTATTAATTGCACAATTCTTAAGCAAAAGCGAATTAACAATTTTTTCTGTTACATGCAAGAACATTTCAAAAAGATGGTTCATGTTATTTATTTTTCTTTATAATTACAGACTCATGAGCATTGCTAAATTAGTATCAACAAACATCGATCGTTTAT
>JAOUZG010032859.1:3269417-3319092 GCA_026289955.1 Argiope argentata | reverse complement strand
GGAGACAAAAATCTTTAACAAAACAACTTGATGTGTAGTTAAACAGAGAAAATTACGTCCCTCTGAATGGACATAAAGTCAACAGACATGAAATCAACACTGCGAAGTGACATACATTTATCCCCTTAATAGCTCGTAAAAATCATTTCCGAGTTACTTACATGGAGAAAAATCTGAACGAAATCTAAACATAAAGCTAAAAAAAAGGAATAGCAAAATGGCCTTGTTGTTGGACATTCACAAAGATTGAAGGAAGAGAGAAAGAAAGAAATCATAGTAAGTAATCGCTTATTCTATTATATACTCTAAAATATATGTTTGAATTTAGTCAAATTTTGTTAGAAAATACACTAGATTTAGTAAATATGTCGAGTTATCGATCGAAATACTTCCATCACAATTCAATTCATTTTAATTACATTCATATTTCGAACAAGAATTTAATTTCAATTTCAAATTGTAGTACAAAAGTTTACATCTTTATTGAATTGAAGTAAATACCATTTTATAATTAATTTCACTTAAAAAGTACAAAAGGTAAATGATTTATAAAAAATTCCCCGAAATATATTGCCGATTTTAAAACTATATACACCAGGAAAATGGTTAAGAGGAGGGGAAAAAAACAGGTATCAAATTCCTATCACAGGATATAAATTATCGCTCTCACAACTTTTTTAGTTTTAGTTCAAAATTTTTTCGAAAGATGGCGCAGAAAGTAACTTTTATTGAACATCCCCCACGGAAATCTTCAAAATACACAGCCTCAAGTGGGATCATTATTTCGAGGTCAAAAGAATTGTTCACGTGAAAAAATTGAGCCGTTGAGCAGTAGAGAACTAAATAGCAGCTCTGTAGGAAAGGTTTGAAAATGCTGTATTCATGCTGGGCAGAATTGAAGGTAGCAATATATCCTGATGTAAATTCTGCAGTTTTCAGATTAAAATCATTTTCGTCCTTAAAGAAAATTGGCGCATTTGGAGAACTGAAAGCCTTCATGTGTGTGGTCCCAAATCACACTGTTCTCGAAAAGTGATTATATGGGCAGAAGTTTCCAGTAGATGTGTGTCTCACCATTTTTCTATATGATACAATTTCAAAAAAATATGCTCACAATATTTGACCATTTAAAATGTAGTCTTAATATCTTGATTTATGAAAGCCAGCGTGAGACATTGCCATATTGAGGGCGTTTCCCATTTCTTCAAGCATTTTTTATTAACTCGTAAATGCTCGAGATTACCCATGTTTCACAGGAAAGTGAATACACAGGCATTAGTATTCACCAAATACGAATCCTTTCGATTTCTTCCTTTAGGTTAACTTAGAGGATGGGTGTATCAAACACATTCTCAATTACTTGAGGAATTAGAAATAATGGTGCATATGCAGCCACTTTTATTGGACAATTTTCCAGAATTTGTTGGCCAATTTTATCTCCCGATTACGATATGTAACTTCGGTTGATTGTTAATATTTCGAAAATATTACAAAGTGAATTTCATTTATTAAAAGATTTAGAAAAATTGTAAAGAACTGCTTATTTATTTCTTTATGTAAATGTTTACTGTCTGTAGTGCCATCGGTCTGTAAGTTTTGAGACCAAAACCAAAAATTCCGGGAAGAAAAGTTTATGCCCTGTCACATGAATTTGCTCTACAGATAAAATATCTAATCTTAACCGTTTTCAGGTTATGTATTTTTGAATATCACCAGTCCATTGTTTGATATTTGAATCCATTCTAATAAATATTTAAACTATCTATAACTTATTTATGGGCTTATTCATGATTGTAAAATATTAAATAAGTGAAGGTATAGGGTTCAAATAATTTCTATTTATAATACAAAGTAGATATTTTTTAATATTTTTATAAAAGTGTCTTTAGTAGATATGACATTTAATACAGACATTTAATATAGTTCATTTGCTTTGATTAGTGAAGAATGAAATATAGGTGATATTGATTTTAAGGTATGAGATGAAGGTTTGTTTTTCCATATGAAAAAAAGCTGCAGTCATTTGTTTGCTTTGTTGCCTTAAAAATCTTAGTGTAGATTAGAAAGTTTATAAATTAATTCAGCAATAAAGAGGCAGTAATAAAACTTATGTACACTAAAAGTAGAACATTTATTATAATGTTGTTCATAATCTGCAAACTAATGATAAACAAGTATTCATACTCGAACTCATGCTCATTCTCATTCTATCCGTACTCATATTTAAATGAAAATTCTGAATCATCAACAATGTTCAAAATTAGATGACTTGTAACTCCATTATTAAGTAAACCGACAAAATAAAACTAATTTCAATGTATCTGAATTTTGTTTAATTTAATATATATTCATTTATGGCATTAAAAGTAGAACGTTCTATGTTATATCAAGCATTTTAGGCTTGTAATCAAAAAACAGACCCTCGAAAAATAATGATAATGCACGGAAATAACATGTGCATAGACAATATGTGAATTTTTTTAGTACATTACTAGTTTCAAATCGCTTGAAAGGAAGATATACGATTTATTTCATACTATTTATTCATTATTTAAATGAATCATTGAAGTTAGATTTTAGCATTCATTTAATAAGAAGAAATAAAACAAATAATAATAAACGAAACTTCGAGTTTGAAAAAACTAATGTTACGTTATTAAACCCAATTATTCTTTTTAAAAAATCATATTTGAATTCATTGGATAAATTTGCTATTTTTGTAATATAATTATATTTCTATAACTAATTAACACTTAATTGATGATTACTTCTGAAAATAATTGGCGTATTTCTTTACAATATATATATTCGTTTCTATAAAGTTCATACTCTAATGGGTTTCTACAAAAAAATGTTTTTGACAAAGTTAGACATTACTAATATAAGCTGTCAATGCTACAAACATAGGTTATTATTTACATAAAAATTTTATATAATGAATTTTTATTACATGTTCCCATATCATTTTCTGAAATACATACGGTTTGATTCAGATTAAATGCAAGAATTATTTTACATTTTCAGATTGTTTAAATATTCTATGCAATATACTTTGAAGTTATTCCCCTTAGCAAAGCTTACTTTACATTTAAGACTGAAAGTCTTATCTTTAAGTGCCACTTGAAGAGAATAAGACTTTTCAAGTATTTTGGAGCCTTTCTGCTTTGAGTAATATTTAAAGGATTTCTGAGAACTGGAAGACAAGGAGCTACTTAAACAATTGAATTTCAATACACGAAAGGAAACATTTTGCTTTCCACAGAAAGCTACTTTTACGGTATTATTGTTACATTCTTGCGTTTTCTTCTGTCTCTATAGAAATTTTTAAAAAGTAAAGTTATATCAATTTGATTTTCATACCAAAAATGTAATAATTCAATTTAAAATGTTTTTGTAAATATTGTAGTGATTATTATTATATATATAAAAAAGTCATTGATATTTACGTTTAAATAACTTTTATGACACTAGATGCAACAACTTAGCATCCCAATATCTATTGACAATAGTGAAGAATGAAAATTTACAGCAGCTGGTATTTCGTATTTCCAATATTAGGATAAAAATCAATTAAAGTTTGTCATAGAAACGGAAATTTTTATTTAGTTCCGTTTTCATATTGCAATTCAGGGAAGTACCAGCTGGTAGACGCTCTATAATATAATGCAACAAATGTCAACCCTCTGATTATTAAGTACTTTGTGATTCAAATTGCATCTTTAATTTAGAGCTTTTTGCTTTTTAATAAATCTAAAAGGAATTTCCATGATTCGGATTTGAGATATCATGTTAATTACTTTTGCCTTATCTAGGACATTTGAAACCATTTTCATAGTCTGAAGTCTTATTATGATATTCAAGGTACTTGAAGTGGTGGTTAGATGTTAAGATATCTAGTGGATCAAGTTGAGTTGGGTTAAAGCCCACATTGTGATATATGGTAATGGAAAGGCGGATAAATATGCAAAGATGTGATGATATAATTGTCCCCCCAAAAAATGGCGAATTTCTCATATTTAAATGGTAACTAAGAGAAAAAATTAAGCTACAATGTTTTGACAGATGGTATGTGTCTAAAAAATAGTAATATACGAATTTATTCCTAATACAGAAATAAAAATAAGAAGGTACAATTCACTGTTAATTAAAATTATATCAGGACATTGGAGATTCCTTGCATATTTCCAAAATTTTGGAAGAAGGCTGGAAAATAAATGCATTTGTGGAGGAATCGGTACTGTTTACCACTTGAGGAATGCACAAAAATCTCCGAACCTATAAAACATCTGCAAGGTGAAAATAATGACTTGAGATCAGTACTGATGGACTCTGAGGGATTTGATGTCAAAAATTGTCATTTTTTGCCAATTGTTTGAAAGTTTGTAGAGGAGGAGGAGGTAAGTAATAAACCATTCGTGGCCAATTACCTCGAAGAGAATCTCAGTTCCACAGAATCAGTCAATGTAAGGATGGACATTGTTAAATTTCACAGTCAGCCACAACAAACCTTGTCGATACTGCTATGTTCAGTGATGTCGGGGTGGTCAGAAATAGAAGAAGAGTGATTAAGATATCTTAAATTTTTAAAACTTTCTGTATTTTTTTCTCTTTAACTATCTTTACAGACAATTGTTCAAATAAATTGATTTCCTAAACTAAGTTATAGAACTTCCATATTTAATAATTAAACATTCTTATTACGATTTCCTCCCAGAATCACCCATTTTTCCCTCAATTCTGATCTTTCAAATGCTGAAAAACCTTTTGATTGTTTATTTTATTTGGCAGATTTTTTCAGATCCTTGCAGAACATTTGTAATTATCTAAATAGACCTCAAATATGCTCTTGTATAAATCTTTTTGGTACATTACCCACATATTTTATTGTTTTTGATTATTTCCATTTTTCTAAATCTGTAAATATATAATTGGGTTTTTACAGAATCTTGAGGATATTACAGTCCTTGTCTTTTCATTATACCATACACAGCATAACTATTCATTAAATAATTCACATTGTAAAATGCAGAAGGCAACATTTCATATATGATAGCTTTGGTAGCAACGTGTCATCAGGGTAAAACCACTAGACTTTGCAATAATTATCTGTAATAATCTTTTGAAAAACACCCTTCCAACATGGCGAAGATAGTTCTTGAAACTACAACAGTATTCAGACTTACTTACTCAACTTATTACTCCTTACTCCTTAACTCACTGAATTAAGCATGATTTCTAACTTCTTAAAACATTCCCTGAAGACATTGGAAGTACACGTCAATATCCTGCGCCGTTATATTGCCTTTTAGAATATCTATTAATGTTAATTTAATGTTCAGCTTCTTTAGGGGTTTATTTTTAGATTAAATAGTAAATTATATTTTCCCATTAACCATGACATTTTAAGGAACTATTTTTATATATTTTTAAGTAATATTTTATTAAAGACGAAATATCAGGTTTTTTTTATTTCTCTGTGATAATTATTCTTATGATAATTATGAATTCTTTAAAAAATATTTTGTTTTGATACGAAAAACAGCAATTGGTCAAATGATATACACAATTTAGAGAACTGCAACATGATTACAACATTTGAAAATGTAATATTTAATCATTTGAATATAATTTATAATTAGACAGTTAGATAAGTAGGTAATTGAATAGTTCAAAAGTAAAAATATTTTGGCTACACTATTGATGACAAAATATGTGAGGCCAAAACATATTAAAGCCTGATTTATTAAATTTATAAAGTATGTTTGTTTCTCCCGTTTCATAAAATTGATTATATCATTTGAAAAACAAATAATGCTATTTCTAATAGTTCTGTAAGTTAAATAATGCTATTTCTAATAGCAAATTGGTGATAAATATTTATAACTAATTGTCTTATTACATGATCTAAGAATTCAATGTAAAATAAGAACCTCCTTTTTATTAAGAAAAAAGAAAATATTTATTGTAGATACAATTACATGAATTCCAATAAATAAAATAAGAGTAATTATTATTGGAAATAGATGAGTAATTACAAACAAGATTTAAAAATTGGATCGATAAGATCCATGAATTTAGGATATTCATTTAAAAAAATAAGTAACAAACACTACAGAAAATTACTTATCCGTACCTATTTAGAAAATCCCTCCTCCATATTTCATCTCTCAAATCTCTAGTGTTTTATATGTTTTTTTCTCTATTAATTTTAAAGATATTTACTCCGTTTAAGTTTGAAGTCAAAAAAGAATGTTAGTATGCAAATAATTAATACAAATATGTTTTAATAATAAGGCGATGAATATTTTTACTCTCTTGCATTGAAATCCCAGTGGACATCGTCATTTTATTTTGGTTTATGTCCTTTACAAATTGTTTATGTATTTTTTTTATTTCTTTAGAATTTTTTCATTCAGAAACGGAAACATATATTTTACCGAATATTTTATTCAGCATTTCACGTTTGCTTATTTTTTGTCTTTTTTAAATCTAAAGAAATATAGAGCAATATTTTTTTATTGTCATCACCCAACATAACACAAACTAATAAATTTATGCATGTGTCATTCTCTGTAGATGGTAATAAATAAACTAAACAAAGAAAAAATAATAAAATTAAGAGGTGATTATTGAAATCAATGTAAACAGTAATTCATTTTTTAATTCAAATATTTTTTTCTGCGAAAACTTCCCCAACCACAATGCAATGATAATATAAATTTTTAGTTTTATTAATGTGTGTACTGGTGCTGTAAGAAAAGTTAAAATAAGGTTTTTTACATTTGAAAACGACATTACTTCTGAAAGAATATCGAATACTTTTTAGGATAACAATGAAAATGTAATTATCAAATCATATTTTATAAATGGAGTAATGTATTTCAACCTAATAAAACCCTTTTTGTTGTAAAAATAAGAAAAGAAAAACGTGGCTTTACAGAATGAGGTTGAAAAGTGTATCTACATTCTTTCGAATCTCATGTTTATTTATGGAAATGGTGCCGAAAAATTTAAATATTTACTATTTCTTATAAACTATTTTTTTTAATTTGAGATTCAATGTTTTTTTTTTGAATTTTATGTAAAAAACCGAGCATATAAATAGAGAAAAGGGAAATATTCTTACATTAAACAAGTCTATTAAAGTATATTTTATAAGTCATATAAGTTACAAGATTAAACTTATTCATAGATTTATACAGAGAGATTGGGATAAAAGCATCAATAAAATATTAAAAGAAGTGCTACATAAAAATAAGAATTTATATTGGCAAAAGTTACAAAAAGTTACTTAATTCATTATAAACGATTACTTAAATAAATAAATATGTATTTACACAAAATGAGAAGCGATCATCATTGATGCTTATTAATAATTTATTCTAATTTTGGCTGTTAAGTAAATCCTGTTTGAAAAAAATAACAAAATAATAATTTTCGATAAAACAGTGCTGCAACTTTCCATTTGTGAGGTCCAGGAAAAAGCTAATGTAATAAAATTCCATAGAACTTAAAGAGTTAAAATTCTTAGCAATTACAAAAATAACCTGCATGTTTTAGAAGTGTTATTGAATAGTTATATCAATGGAAAGGTACCTCTTTCGATGCACGTATTTAATATATCTATTTAGTTTCTATATTGAAGGTGAATAGATGAAAAACATTGAAAGACATTAATTCAGATAGCTATATGAAGAATGGAATTCATTAGATGCCTATTTCAATGAGATCTGAAATCTTAACATCTTTACTATGAATTAAATTGAAATAATTTTACATATTTGAAAATAAAAATTATTAATACTTTCACTCACATTGCTTGTATGTTTTGTAAAAAATAATTCCAGACGTGCTTATAAAAATACAAAATTACACAGTATATATTTAATTATTTATTTAACGAATAAAAAACACTGAAATAATCAAGTGAAAAATATTAATTTTTCACTTCATTAAGAAGAATATCATAAATATTTTATTCTGTATAGTGCTAAAGTATTTTACACAAAAAATAGAATTATAACTATGTAAACATAAAATTTTTTGCAACTGTTTTTAAACGAACTGGGCGTTGTGAATCAAGCCTACCATAATTTAATTTACATTTAAGAAGAAAAAAACTATATTTACACTTTACTGTATAAATGAATGCAGCAAGTTCTAGACTTATTATCTATAATAAGAAAGAGGGTAGAAAATTACTTTGTAACCTTGTATGCATAGCTAAAATGATTAAAAATTCTACCTCTTAATTAAAACTTCTTAAATGAAAAAAAATATTTGAAACATTATAAAAAATTATTATTATTATTATTATTATTTACTTGAAATTTCGTGAAAAATTGTTCCTTCCGAATTAATGTTTTAAGAATTCAAAACAAAGAGTAGTTAGGTTATCATACTTTTTAAGACATTGTTCTTTTGAATTTCAAGCAGCTATGTGTAATAAAAAATAATTCAAATTTTAATGAAAATATTTTGTTTCACAAAAGTATAAAATTGCATAATTACTTCAAAATACATTTTAAGTCATTTTTTTAATCATTTCCTATAAGGTCATTTTTTTATCATTTCCTATTTCCTTTTCATTCACTATTTCAAGTTATTGTTTGTTATTTCTGAATTAAATTTTTATTAACAACTCTAAAATATATTTGAAAGTATTTTACATCGATTCCCAGTTGGATTTTTCATAATTTAGTTACCTGACTACTCTATTATCTTCTGTCAGCATTCATAGCCTTATTTATTTTAAATTTGTCCATGTATTTATTTTATACAATACAAATTACATACTAAATCAATACCCTAAAAAGTAAAGATAAACCAAATAAATACTATATTTTCTTTAAAATAAAGTTTACTTGAAAGTGCATAGATAATCAAGACAGTTTTAAGACCGAGGAATTTCTAAAAATTTAATTTCTATCTTGATTTTTAATTTTTTTTAAACAAATTCGATTGTTTTATAAAATGAAGTTAAATATCAAATTTAAGGGAAAGACTAATTCATTAATTCTTTTGAAAATTAAATTATATATTAGTACTCAAATTTTAAAATAAAACTCAGATCACTTTTCGAAAATTATACTCGTTAGAAGTGGGAAAAATACAAGCATATAAATGTATTAATTATATATAAAAGTTACGATAATTATAATTATCAGTCTCACGTTTTAGAATTTTTTTTTTATAAATTTACATACAAATGAATTTGATAGTAATCAAGTGAGAATTTCACAAAGTGGAAAAGTTTACAAATGAAAAAGGTTACACTGGAATTTAAAAAAGAAAAATAATTCAAATAATTCAGTTTACTATATAATGCCGCATTTTAAAATTTATATGACTTTTTCTCCTTGAAAAAAGATAAATTAAAATGATAATTACTTTATATAAGCAATGTAAATAATATACAAATAAAAATAGTTATTTAAAAGCTGAAAAAAAAAAGGTTATGGCGTCTAACCATGTTGTTTTCTGAAAAGTAAGCAAACATAAACAAATGAGTTATCATTTCGGAATTGAAAACATTAAACTTTGTCAAAAAATATTGCTATGTTCTTGGCATAGCTTACGATGCCGGTAGAGGCTTTAGAGGCTTATCGGTGTATTATTACTTTAATAATCATATGTAATAAAAACATGTTTAAATATGCAAATAAGTGGAAAATATTGTTTAATATATACATAATAAGAAAATATTATTAAATATATATCACTGAAATACACCGTTAAATAAATTCCTTAATTATAAGCATAAAACTTTAAGATGAAACTATTTTTTAAAAGTTATAATAACTATTATTGAATTCTAAAATTTGAAAAATTATTTCATATTTCTTTCATTACTTACTTTAAATAATCTAATTTTATTATATTTTCAAGGCACTTTAAACGAATTTTTTGGAGAATTTCAGGAAAATACATCTTATAATTTATTTGTTCATAAATATAGTTTCTTCATTGCATGAAAATATTGTTCATTTATATTTTTTAAATAAATAAAGAAGAATAACTCGTAAAAATGTTATATATAAAATAATATAATATACAAATATTTTCTTCAATGTACACCTAAGTTTCTATTTCCATTAAAAATTGTAATTGCGAAAAAAAAAGATTGTTCCAACAATTTTCAAAATGCGGTAAAAAGTATTATTTTAGCTATTTATAAAGATTTTAAAAATGACACGAATGTAATAGTAATAGAGAATAGTAGTGCTGAATCTTAAAGCCTAATTTCTAATAGTTATGCATTTTTAATTTAGGAGAAATTATAATTTTAAATCTACTCTAATTTTTTTTCATTGTAGACTCATTTTTTTAAAATTCAGAATACTAATTATAACATTTTCAATCGCCAAATTTCCCTTAAGGTTCAAGGCACTAACAACGTTTTTATTAATGTGGTAAAAGTTAATATTTTCAATTAGTCATTAAAATTTTTAAAAATGATACGAACTTTAATTAGAAATTGAGAATAGCAATGCTGACTCGTAAAATATATTTTCCAATATTTGAAGTCTTTTTAATTTAATTGAAATTATAATTCTACAATTACTGCTATTTAAATTTTATTTAAGACAAATAGTTCGTAATTAATAATTAATTTTATATTTCATTCATTGTTAGGAAATTTTTTTAAACAAAATCCTCATGAAAAAGAAATTACCAGACGATAAGACCTAGGAAAGGAAATATTTCTAGAACTGAGTTGAAGAACAAAATATTTTTACTTGCTCTCTTTGACGAAAAATATCTATTTCTTTAAAATATAACAAAAAATGTTTAAATATATAAAAGTATGAATTTATGTACCCATATTTATATCTTTGATTTCTAATATGTTTTTAAATGCAAGAGTCTAATGCCCACCATATGATCTCAGTGATGTGCTCTACAGAGTTAAAATTGGCAGTTCCGTCAATAAAAAGTACTTTCAGCTCCAGACCAATTTAATCTGCTGCTTCGTGTTTTCCGATTTACTATCATTGAGTTATCTGTGTCCTAATTCGGAGACTGTCAGAAGTTGGCTGATTGATTACGCTCATAAACCACCCATTTAACCTCTAAACATCTTAGAAACTTCTAAGGATATTTAGGAATGTTTTATCGTTAAATGAAGATTCGTGAACATAAAAGAAAGAAAAAATAGTACTCTTTTAGGAAGTGGGTTTAGATGTTTCTTCATAGGAAACATTTATTTCGAGATAAATTGCCACCAAAAATATAAGGAAAATCAAAATGTCCAATTAATTTATACATTTACTATGATCATCATAATTACATTGGAATTTCAGAAATTCATGACATTTGATTTTGAATTTATTAGAAAATGAGTACTATTCAAAAATATTCTCTAAAATTTTTATTCCGAGACGTATATATTTTTTTTCAAATCCAGATGTTATGAATTATATTCCATACGTGTTTTTTTGTTTATTTCTGATAATTTTTAATTCAAAAATCAATTTTAAATACATAAAGAGTCAAAATGTGAGAAACAATTCTATAGAGCTCGTTTTAAAAATAATTCTTAATAATTATTTTCCAAATAATTCTTTGTTTAGTATTCAAGACATGATAACGAATATTATTAAATTTAAAAGCACTACAATGAATGCAATATCCAGTCAATAAAAATTATTATTATTATTCACATTTTAAACTGCTTTTCAACGTTTTGAAAATTTATTTTATTATATGTGTGGAAAATTACTTCATTAGACTTAATTTCTGATTTAACTATAATTAAAATAAAGTCTAAGTCAATCACTCAAATAAAGACGATTTTTCTTATACATCAACACTTCCCAGAAAAGATACAGAAATGATGCAGGATCAATTATCCCTTTCGCATGATGGGGAGTGTCTCGGATGGAAAGAATACTACCAGTGTCGGTGATGGCCCTTAATACTCAACCTCAGTTCCCTAAAATACTTCCACTTATTTTCGATCGTTAAGATATATCCGAGTCATTTTGGATGGCTCGGAGCTGTAAACTTGTGATCATATTTCAGCGAAAAATAAAATTGCAATACTAATATGACTAATGAATAATTTCAGAGAAAATTAACTAGTATTGGATTTTAAAACTAGTCTATTTAAATTGATATTATAATTTTCATAAAGAAACGGTGATCAAAGGATTTTGTTTATTATAATATATATAAATTTAATTTACATTGATATTAGGAAATATGGTTGAATTTTATTTCCTGGTAATATATTTTTCAAATAATTATAAAATTTTGTTTCTTTTACTATAAATTAATAATTGTATGCATTAACTTGATTTTTTTATTATCCAGGATTTTATATAGAAGCAAAAGCTGAACCCAAATTATGAAAACGAATTATATTAATTTCTTGGAATTTTGAAAAAAAATAAATTGAAAATTTTTGTACAAGGCCCCGGAATAAAGAATCAATGCTATTTTAAAATTCTGAATATTATATATTTTTAATTACAGTTTCCACTATAATATTTTTTACAGCGAGAAAAATGTTATTTTACTTATTAGATTAATTTAAATGCATCTAATTCAATGGTATTTGTTAATTTTCGTAAATATTTCTTCGTATCGCTACAATATTAATAAATTAAATTAATGTATACTTTTTTTATACTAACCTATGTTTGTGTGGAAATTATTTCTTGGTTAACGATGTGTACGTATTGTGACTCACTTAACTTATCAATTTGGATTGCTTGTTGAAATTATGTTAATACAAACTTTTGTGGCCCAATTTAACTTTTTACAGACTTGAAAGAATCTAAATAAATACTAAAAAGCATAAATTATTTTAAAATAATACCTAGTGAAGCATCCATTCGTTTTTGATAGTATTTTAAATTTATTTACACATTTTTGGATTGATATTCGGACTATTATCACGTTTCTCTGTTAATGCTCCTATTTTTTTTTCAATTTGCTTATGCAGGTTAATTTGTTGTCATGTATGTTTAATGTGGTGACAAGTATATTTCTCTCATCTCTAGGCTATACTTCGATACCTATTAGAATTTTTGTTAAACATTTAAAGCAGAACTTTTTGCAATAACAAATTTTTAATTCAATTATATTTTTGACAGCTTCATTTTAACACAAAAAAACTAAAGATCATTTAAACACATCATGTAAAATGATAATGCTTTAATATATATTGACATAGCTAAAAAATTTGAAAAGTGCCTACATCTATTAATATACTAATATTATCATCAATTAATCATATTATTTCATTATTCTTGATATTAGAAAGTGGTCCCGTTAACAGCAGTAAGAAGTTTACTCAAAGTTTTGATTTTTGCATCTAAGTAGAAAAAAAACATGTAATTATCTATACACGTTGAGAAAGTTTAAATTTAAAGTAAAAACAACATAAATCCAGAAAGATGAACAAACAATCATAAATAAACAAACAGTAATAATAGAATTCTTCACAATAACGTTTATTTTTGCTTTTTCAAGAGCTCTATAATAGTTTAAATTCCATCACCATTTTATTGCCTCTATTGATGCGTTTTTTGTTTAATACTTAACTTTATTATTAATATTTAGCTTTTTTTAACAAACAGTATTAAAAAATGATATATTTATTGCAAATTTGCTTTATTGTTGCAACAAAATAACAAAGTACCTGTAACTTAATATTGTGGATTCGTATGGTATTAGCCATGAACAAGCTCTCTGAGGTAGTGTACGATTTAAGCCGAATAAGAGTCTCTTGTTTTTTAGTAGCGCCAACTAAGGCCAAGAGTACGACTTTTGCTACTCTCTCATCCCATTCACTTGCACAGTCCCTTTTGACAGGGATACAAATTCCCACAACTTACGGATAAAGCACAGAAGAACAACCATGCCTGAGCTGAGATTCGAATCCTGGAATCCCAGATCAAGGGTAAGATGTGCTACTCCTATGCCAAGACGCCGGCCCTATAACTTAATAAATAAATACAATTAAAAAAAAACGAAAACTAAATTGGTTAATAAAAGGTCAAAAATGTAAATTACTATTCGAAACCCATTTTTATTGTGTTGTGTAGTGAATTGTGACACTTTACATCCCGCTGAATGATATTTGTCGGTTATTTAAGCCGAATGAGTGTTTATTGTTTATCAAGTAGCGTCAACTAATCTCAAGAGTATGACTGAGCTACTTCATACGTCACATTCACTTACACAACTCTTTTTACAGGGTTCAAATTCACATACCTCACGGATAAAACATAGGACAGTCATACCGGAATTAGGACTCGAACCCGTGTAGTCCTGATCACGTAGAAGAGTCGCTACCACTATGCCAGGACGCTGGCTCATACTGTCTTTTTGCAGATAGTAAATAATAGCAATCCTCGTCATTAAATATTAAGCATCAGATATCCCGAAACCATCTGACCTTCATTGTAGCAATGATAAAACTTTGGAAAAATTATTTACTGTTTACAAATTACAAAATGTATATAATGAGCCCAGAAATAGAATCAGATTGTTTCTGTTACTTATGGCATTTGCCTATGAACAAGCCTCCCGCTGATACAGCAGCAGATTTAAGCCGAAAGGGACGTTTCTTGTTTTTGAAGTAGCGCCAACTAGGACCATGAGTTCGACTTAGATACACACTCAAGACATTCGTTTGCACAACCCCTTTTTACAGGGGGGCACAGTCAAAGGTCTCATAGATAGCACATAACAGAACAACCATGGTTAAACTGGGACTCGAACCCGGGACTTCCGAAACACGAGGAAGACGCGCTACCTCTGTGCCACAAAGCCGGCATCAGATTGGCACTCAGCTTTAGTGCAGACGGAAGGCTCTTAGATGTTTAATACAGTTTCATTGGATGAATTCATCGTTACAAATCGTAACTAACGAACATTATTATCATAATTAGGCACATTCAAAAGTAAATTAACGTTCATGGAACTTAATGTTCAAATTAGTACCCCCAGGTATATTGGAAGTAAACTTAACATTTTGAATCATGATTAAAAAAATGAAATTTTCCTACAGCGAGCATTTCAGAGCGTTACATCGGCATGAGAGTATTTGATCGTCTATGGCAGACATAAAAGTAAAGCCGCGTATTTGCAGTAAAGTACAGAACATGAATGAAAACATATTTTATTGTTTATTTATTATGAAGAGACAGTCACTCTCGCCATGTCAACAAGGCAGCAGGGTGAAAAGAAAAGAAAATCATAAGTTTTAGGACTAATTTTATTGGTTGAGAGATATTCAAGATTCTTCAAAATAGATCAATCAATGATTGCTCTCAACTCTTATGGTATTTCTAAATTGGTTTGGGTAAGATATTTGTGAGAAATTTATTGAATTGTTTAAAACTGGCTGCTATTCTTTGTAGTGATCTGGGTGCTTGTTATGACTACATTTCCGTTTAATGGTAAGTGATTAATTTTTATAACGATAGGAATTTGGGTGTTTATATTTTGACTTTATATACGATGAACTTTCATTTTGCATAAATAATAGTCATCTCCATCAGTTCACAATTCTAAAGGTAGCGTGATGTCTGCATAGCTTCTAAATTTAAAATTGCCTCTCGCTGACTTTTTAATGTTCTTTGTGTATTTAATATGAATGTATGAAACGTCTCTTAGCGAAATGAGTGATAACGAATGAAATTATTGTTGATTAGATTCCGTAACCCGACAGGAAACTTTTAAATAGCAAATGGGAACTGACTCTTAATAATCGGCACATTGATTTCCACAACCTTATATATAAACTGGCTGCAAATTTGTTAACTTTAAACTATATTTGCCGCTACTGTGTTTTTAAAAGTTCACTTTCAAATGCCTTTTTCCGAAGGAATCCTCCCAATATTAAATCTTAAAATCTTAATACTTTTTGATTTTAATACAGCTCGTTAAATGATTGAGCCTATCCATATTAGAATTTTGAACTAATCCTTTAACGGCAAATATTCATAAATATTTTAATTTTCATCTTGCTGTCTGCTACATTCAAGAATTTGAGCAATATACGAAATTTTCTGCTTATTCTCCTTTCCCGACATTGAAACTCGCTAAAATTTTCTTTGTTTTGTAAAAACAAAGGCAAAGCATCTTAATCCCTACTTCTACAACCAACAGCCTTATAAGAAACTAGATACTTCATTTAAAAAATGGTCTTGAAACATAATCGTATATCACACGAAAGGTATTTGACTAAAATTCTATTGGACAAAATTTGGTCGCCTGAACATCTAAATACGTTTTTTAGTAACTTTAGTTCTGTGAAAAGAACGTAATTTTTCATTTTGATATCTTGGAATTTCTTGGAATCTTCTTTAATCTCCTGATATTTTGTTTTGTTTAAGGTGCTGTATTCAATTCGTATCAATCTCTTGGAGAGCAACTGAAAAAACTCATTTCTTTGCTGTACTCAAGTGCTTCTACTAAGGCAAGGACTGAACGACAATTTGAAAAGAAATGATTCAAGGGGATAAGATTTTTGAAATCGGTGCCATGTATTTGAAAAGGTGGTTGCTGCCTAGAATTTGAAAACTTCCTTCCTGTCCCGAACTGAAACCCAACGGTGGCAACATACGGTCGAGATCAGGAGAAATGTAAGTGCGATTAAATTTTTTTCCAGGATTTAATATGAGTTACTGGTTTCAATTTGAAATGAATTAATACTTTTCCAAATGTTAATATATATATATATATATATATATTAAGGTATTCAAAAAAGGCCGATGACCAAAATCAGGAGCTCAAAAGGTGATTACTTCACTCGACGGCTGCCGAAATGATTCGGAATGTGAAATAAAAAAAAGCATACTGTACTTTTTTTCGGATGTATAAGTGTCTTTACAGTAGATGACTAATACCTTATGGCGTTGGTTCAATATAGGTTGCTGCCTAGAATTTGAAAACTTCCTTCCTGTCCCGACCTGAAACCTAACGGTGGCAACATACGGTCGGAAGCAGGAGAAGGTAAGTGCGATTAAAAATTTTCTATCGAAAATTTGAGATGAAGTTACTGATTTGATGTTAATACATTAAATGTATTTTGCATTTATAGATCATTTATTTTTAAAATGCATATTTATGCTTGTTACGGCAATCTCTACCTCTAATTATTTTTCTTTGCTCAAAGTAAACAGATGCAGTTGATTATTGAATTTTAAAGTAGTTTACATTTTGAAAAATTAAGTGTATTGTTATATTTTTTCTTTTCAGATTTATATCGGCAAAAATGTAGAATTGTGTTTAATTTTTTTTTAATGCAACTGAATTTTAAAGCTCTATTTTGAAATAAATAAAAAAAATCACTTTTAAACTTATAATTGAAAAAATAGAAATTTTAATTAAAAATTATTTATTTTCGGGAAGTGACTAACATAACTTATTTATTACTATTTATATATTTATTAATATTAGTTTAGCTTGATATATTTAATAATAATTGTTCATACCTTTATGTAGGTAACAAGCAATAGCAAAATCAATTGAATTAAATGTGTGAAAATTTTAAACTGATATCATCAGGAATGTTTTAACACCGTAAACTATCTTAACATTTATTTATAGTTTACCAGAGAAGATATATTTCTTAAATTAAATGTTACATCTATAAAATCTTGAAATATAAATATTTATTTCAAAAATTATGCATTCATTTCACAGTTATTTGAAGCTTTTTTTTTGTTGATATGGTAAATAGCCTTCATCAGAGGCTAAAATTTGAGTGGGTAATTGAAAAAGCTTCTGATGAATCTAGTGAGAAGTGCAGTCCGAATTTTACTTACATGTTTTTAAGGACGTACTAAAGCATAATAATGCAGATACATTTTTCAATGTTTCGGTGACAGTAAATTATTTATGAATATTGGAAAGTTTCAGACATTCATAGCTTGGAATCCAAATCTGTCATTTATTCATATCAAATAAATGATTTTACTTTGCTTTACTCAGATTTAGTTACTGATGGCAGAAAACTTCATAAACTTGTGGAGTTCGATCTTAATAGTTGTAGTGCTTTCAAGGCGGTAAAACATTTTTTTTTATCAAGATTCTATAGTTATTAAAAGCAATCTAAGGATTTACAAGCATGTTAAAAATCAATGGTAGTATTAATCTCCTTACTTTTCCCTATGCGTATGCAATGTAGCGCTACCAGTATTTCTTGATACATTTGAATAGAATCAAGTCTGAATTTTGTACGTTTTAGATTGGAAAAAAAATATTGACATTTTTTTAAAATAAAGATGTCAAAGCATGCATCGACATGCATCGAATTTTTGTAATTTCAAATAATTATTCATGGACGATACAAATTTAACACATTGGTTACTTTTCCAATTTTTAATTTTATAAAAAAAATATGCAAGTACAAGTGAAACTTTTGTGAATTACATTTCTTGATAAAACTAGCAAATGTAGTAGTAAATAAATATTATTTTCTTGACCAGGATGGGCGGAAATTAATTTATATTCATTGCATTTTTTAAGAATACTAAACATTATATACATATCGAAAACTATAAAAAATAAAATATTCTTGTGTAATATTTTAAAAGAATCGTTTGTTTGTTCTTATTGAATTTAAATATTTTTGAAGATGGCATCTTCATCAAATGTGCACACTAATTAATGCAAAAGTATGAGTGGAGAATCGCAAAAAATGTCGATAATTTTAATAAATTTCACAAACACTTTAAAATCACTAGTCTAATCTTTAATTTAAGAAATAATTTTCTGTTAAGGCATTTACTTTATATTTACCCTGGTATATTTCATGAGGTTTCAACTTTGAAAGTTCATTATTTTGAAGCATTTTAGAGCGAAGATATGATAACTTTTCAATATAAAATAATCATTAAAAACGCCATTGAATTTTGATAAAATTGTTACGAAATATTTAGGAATCTGGATCATTAATGTATAAGTAGTAAACTAAGTGGATCTGGAATTACTTATTTTTTTCAGCTGCCAATCGATTTGATTATTTGTATTTCTTGTTATAAAAGATTATGCCTTTCTTCTAAAATATAATGTATCTGTTATATATTATTTCCATGTTTCTTATACTGTTCTTATTAACAGAACTATTCGCGATTAGTTCTAAATCCAGGCAAATTCTACTCCATAGCAAATATTGATTTTTCCGAACCAAAATGTTATAATGATTTGCTTAAAAATAAATAAGGGAATATGAATGCAACTTTAACCCTTCATTTTTGCTTATATAATATAAATTGAGACCGTATGTGCGATGAAAGTTTCTGTGCTTAATATACCTATCAAAAATTATGCTAAAGCCTCTGTTTATACTTGCATTTTGTAATAATTAGCAAAGTGATATTATCAGCGATTGGGGTTTAAAAGCATCCAATACACTATTCCTAGAAATCATCTGATTTTTATAGCCCTACAAAATAAACGAAAGCAATAAAATTTGGCATGAATGAGTGGTAATTTGCTTATGCCTTAGAGCCTATTGACCTCACATGAAGAACAGGAAGGGTAAAAAAAAATCATTTAGTGCTTTCGGTACATCCCTTCTGGAAATTCGATGCACTTTCACGACAATTTACTGGTCCCACTCCCTTCGCTTAACAGAGATTTCATATGTAGAATGAAAACACTCAGAGGTTTAAAGCAATTGAATTTATTGTTGAAAACTATGTAAAAATATCGTTTCAAATTATTAAAATTCTAAAAATAATTGAATAAAAATTATAATAGTTTCATTAACAAGAAAAGCCTTGTAATTTCGAATTTTAACTGATATTTAAACGTTACATGAAATATATTTTAAATATTTCTTTTAGTAAGAAATATTTAAGACCAGGAAATATTTGAATCTGGTTTCATGAATAATTGATCGCGACAAAAAATTACCTATGGATGTCCAATTCATTCTAGCGAACAAGACTGTATTCTTAATTAACTCTACTTCGAAAATACTCAAACTGAATGAGTGCTTTAAATGGAATTCATGCGTTTCTGGGATTAGATGCCGAAAGAGATTTCCTCTCTCATTAGGAAATTCTAAAGACAGGCATCTATCCTTTAAAATGTTAAATTCGAAGACGGTTCTTTGAATTAAATCTCCTGTAAGATAAATCCTGATCTTAACAGTACACTATTTCGGATCATGAAATTAAATTCTCAATCTCTTCTTTGAATTCATGGTGTTATAAACAACAGATACAAATACAATAAAAATAATTAATTCATCTATTTCTTACATTTAATTAAATATAGAAATATGAAGAATTCAGGATTTTTTCTTTGCTATTCATAGTTAATTAAAATAACACAGTATCATAGTAAAAATTAATGCTAATACTTGCAATAAATACTGTGTAATCTAGAAATATTTACATTATAATGTATAGACTACATAATTATTTCATAATATATAAAAAAAGGTTTTTCTTTAAATGATTTTATAGTCAGTTAAATTTACGAATAAATATTCAATTATTATAGGTTTCTTCAGAGAGTATCAAGAATAAAATATATCTTGCATTAGAGGGAATTTAAACAATGTATTATCTTTCAACTAATAAAGGAAAAACTTTTATAAGAAATTATATAAATATCATTTATTCAAAAAAGTCTTTAAATTTAGATCACCTAGATTTTAATTTTTTCGAACAAGCATTTTTAAAGAATTTTATATGAAGCATGATTAAACACAGTTAATCACGCCGTGACAGAAAAAATATGATCAGGGATCTCATTTTTTGGATATTATAAATAAGTATACTGACACAATTCCCTTCTTATAAAGTAGAAAAAGAGTAATAAAATAATGTAATTTATCATATGTCTATTACTTATTATCAATTATTTTAACTCGACACTTTTTCTCCCTATCATGCATTATTTCGCTCACTAAGATATTATATTACAGTAACTGTATTATTCCTTTTTATAGAAAGCAAACAACTAGAAATATAATTTTTGTTATTCCACTTTTGTGATTTAGTATTTAGCTCCAGAAGTTTTTATCTGCTTTTATGTAAAATAAACCATTCCTTAATTAATAATTTTAACAGTAAAAACCTAATAAGCTCTTTCTTTTTAAACAATAATAACGTTTGGTAATATTGTTAATAAAATATTTATAATCAATTTTAGATTATTCAAAATCTGCATTTAAGTAGATTTTCCCCATGATCGACAAACATAATTAACAATCAAAAATGAGTTTTAGGGGAGTTAGATATTTTTGAAGACACCAAATAAAGAGTTATGTAGTTATTTTTTTTCTTTTGTTTTCCTCTACTTTATGTTTATCTATAACAGCAGAAAATATAAAGATAATAGCCGTATCCGAAAATTAGTATTGATAATGGAAACTAATCTCGTGACTGCTATTTATACATCAAGGATATTTTTTCAAATATTGCGTAAATTAAATAAAATTTAGGAATTCTATTCTACATTAACAATGCAAAGTTTAACAAATGAATGATTTTTTTTGCAGATGAATTGAATTTTTAAAATTTTTCTACGTCATTGGATTAGTTTTTTTGTGTATACATCTAAGAAACTGTGGTATCATTTGAATAAAAATCACAACGGCGAGTATCAAGTAATAAATAATATTTTTAATTATAAGTGTAAACATATGATATAATGATATAATAACTGTTAAAATTGCATAAAAGTGATATGCATATTCAAGTTAAAGTTTTAACAAAATAAACATTATTTTGAAAAGAATTATTTATTTTAATATTTTTTTTAGTTTTTATCTTGGGGACTCTTATTAAGCTTGTTCCAACAACCGTCAAATGTTCAGGCAGGCAACGTGTTTTCCAGTTTTACAGCTCTTGTGAGTTTTGTGGGGTAATTTGATGCCTGCACTCTTTACCCACAATTAGAAGAAAACTTTGGAGCTCGTCCACAAGCATCAAATGACTCCAAAGAAGCGCAAGAAGGGTAAAATAAGGGAACGCTTAACCCACCTGAACATTAGAAGATCGTTGGAAATAGGTTTTACTCTTTGTTTTTTTAGTTCGTCTATGTTTTTTTATTTGAAGGTAGTGTTTTTAAACAGTTTTTGATGTATATTCACTATTTAAAATGTTTTATTGATCACACTAAACGAACGATACATTCACAGATGTCTGTAATCTAATTTTATATGAATTGCAATTACTATTTTTGATTAATGTGCAAAATACAATTTTATATCGAATCATATGGATTATAAGGCAGATAATCCTACATGAAATAAAACTTTAATGAATAGATACATGAAACCAAATTGCTAAATAGAGTGAAAGAAGATTGAAGATTTAATAAGCTATTCACACCAAATTACAATATAAAATCCAAAATTCCAAAAGATAAAAGATGTATCTAAATAACAAGATTTAAAAGGGCTAGAAAATTAGATAAATTTACCTTAATGTATAAATATCAAAAAGGCTTTACTTCGAATAAATAAAAAAATTGAAATGAGGCAGAAACAGAAATGTTTATTACAATGATAATACCAAAAATTTCAAATGAGTAATAAATAAAAATAATTGAGTAATTAAACTCTTACGCACTAAAGATAGAATTTTAAGCTCTATCGATTATGAAATGAAATATTTCTGACGTAGTTGAACACCGTCTTATAAACATAAGCTTCATAATGTAGGCTATTTGAATCGTTCGATGTGTTTCATCATCGTGTATATATATATATATATATATATATATATATATATATATATATATATATATATAATATAGCATGACACCGAAAGAGCTTTTGATGATATATTGAACAAAGAAATGAAGGGTAGGGTGAAAGGTTATTGTTCCCTGTTTTTGCTTTGGCCTATAGTATTCGCACCATGAAAAGAGGTCTAGAAGACCATAAACCTTTTCCTTTGTTCAACGACAGAAAGAAATAAAAATAGGAATTTAGATCGGAATTATAGGTTTTCTGAAAAGGACAAGTTTCTTTCCCCTATAAAGCAACAAAAAAAAAGCAACAATATTCTTGTCCTGCTGTGCTTTGTTTGAAGTTATCTTTACTAAGCCGTTATTGAATATCCTTTCGAACCATTCATATTCTACCATTAATGGGTTTTTTTTCTCTTATACATCTTGATTTCGTAATATCTGCAGTTGCGTAAAGAGAATAACATAAAGAAATTTAGCAAATATGCATTGAAGAAAAAAATTGACCATGTTCTTACAGCTAAATATCCTTCAAATAATTCTAATAGAATTTTAGGAGTTTGATAAAATAAATTATTTGAATTTGGTGAACAAATAACTAAGCTACTAAAAGTTTTGAAATCCTTTTATTGTTGATTTCATGATTTGTAAGATATTTAATAATTAAGGTGAAATACTTGTAGATAAATCTTTTCATGTGCTGTTAATTTCAAATACGCCAGATTGTAAGCATAATGTACATCTGTGTTTAAAACAATCAACTACATAATTTGTAATTTATAGGAATATTTCAGAAAAAGATCTAAAACCAAAATTCTATATATTCTTAAGTAAAAAATTTGGAAAATGTGTTTGAAAAAATGTGTTTTGTTCCGCTATTTTGATTAAGTTACTGTAAAGAATCTGAAAATAGTGTTTGTATGTTACAAACACTATTACAAATGAATATGAGATAATGTGACAAAAATGTTGAAGGATATCCAACTGATTATTTAACCCTTTGCGGTCTAATGGCGAGTGTCACTCGACATTCAAAACTGTGCATCATTTTGACGTTGTATTTATTTATTTTTCAAATTTAATTGTTAAAAACGTCTACATAATGGTTAAGAGATATAGAATAATTTTTCAAAGAAATTCAACTTAAAATAATGATATATATATTTATTTTTCATAGCTATAAACAAATTTTTGTATTAGGTGAATAGTTTTGCATCTAATTATTTTTCGGACTGCAAAGGGTTAATGATAGACTGAGCTTCGAAACTAGAGTAGTTATAAAGAGTGTTACAGAAAAAAAATACTGAACATTCATTTGTTGTGCTATTTACAAATAAATAATTATATTTACAATCATAAAGGAATATAGAAGCTAACTTATTTAAGGATTGTGTAGCATTACATTTGGCAACTTATTACGGACAAAGAACAGGTCTATTTAAGTTTATTCCGGTGTTCTGACCCAGAGGTAGCGCGTCTTCCTCGTGAACTGGGCGTCCCGGGTTCGAGTCCCGTTTAGATTATGATTCTTCTGTGCATTATTTACAGAGTGTGTGAATGTGCCCCCCCTGTAAATAGAGGCTGCGCAAGCGAATATGATCAGTTTGTAGGTAAAGTCGTACTATTGGCCCTAGATGGTACTACTTCAAAAACAAGAGACGCTCACACGGCTTAAAATAGCTGACGGCGATCAATGCGCATTTCCATGGCAAGAGCCATTAGTAACAGCAGTAGCAAGTTTATTATCTTTTAACTAAACTTCTAATATTAAATCCACGGATTAATAGTATATTTTTTCTATTTAGGTTTTAAAATTATCTTACCCGCCTGCATTAAGACAGAAATTAAAATCAGCAGATATATAGATGACATTCCGGGAAAAATTTGTTAAAAATTCCAAATTTATTAAATAATTTACAGACTAAATTCCATTCATCTAGTTCCAAGGGATTTGAGTTATTCTGTACACAGATGCACAACCATAGTTTCAAAAATGTATTTGCCGAATTCAATGAGCTTTCAATTATGCATATTCAAAAATAATTCGAATTTAAGTTATTTGATTTTTATAAAACTTTGTCCTTTATTATGTTTTGTTTACCAGAATTTCAAAAGAAAATTAAATTTATAGTAATGAAGGCAATTATAATAAATTTTAATGATTATCGAAGAAAAATATTTTAATAATATATTCGATCTTCATTCATACTTTCTAACGCAGTAATTTCAATTTTGAAAAATTTAATTTTAATTGAACCACATATAGAGTTAAATAAAAATAAAAATGGTTTATACAGCTAATTTTAACGTGAAAACACACATAAAATTATTTTTATCTTTTAAATTCGCTATTTTATAATGTGATTGGGCTTGTTTATCTAATTTTCATTAAGGTCTCTTTTTAAAGCAATGCCTGGGCTGATTGGAGAAGAATCTTGCAATTTGCAACCGCAGTCAGATGATGAGGTTGACACCTGGTCCCCTCCCCCTCTTCAAAATTCCACCCCACATCAGTATGCGGAGGTTTGATCTCAAAGAATGCAACGTACAAGTTCGTTTTAATGATGGTTCTTCGGTGAAATGTAGTATCGAACCTATTACCTTCCGCTTCCGAAGAAAAAAAAATTACCAACAGGTCACATTGGCCTATACATAATCTTGAGGAATATTTATAGAATCAGTAGTAAACGCTATTTAGACAATGCTTTATTATTTAAATTTTGTAAATGTTAATATATAAGATGAAACTAATTTTTATTTCGGTAAAAAGAATAGACTTTCTATGTAATTTTCATATAGAATAGCACCCACTAATTTTGGGTCTATACAGTTTGGCTAGGTTTCAGTTATTAGTTTTTTTTTATTTCCTTAGAAATCTTATTTGAAAATTCAGTGATCATATTTTTCAAAAAAATCAAATTTATTTATTCAGGAATATTAATACAAAGCAAGAAAAATCGTAAATATTAATATATATATATAAAGAATAAGAAAACCGAAATATAATAAAGAAAATAATTATACAGACAAAATTATTAAATATGATTGCCGATTATATTTATTTAAGTGCAAGATATTTTATAAGATTAATCTCGTTTTCAATTATTTGTAAGAAAATTATTATGTTTTAATTCTACATAAAAAAAAGAATTATTAGAAATTTTTAATGAAAAAAATATTTTAAGCCAAGTGAATAATTATTTAAGTAATTTTAATTAATCAAGCTAAAGATACTTGATATTACCTACTACAAAAGCCACAAGATAATATATTTATTATGTAATTGTTATTTCCTTAGGTGTTCATTTATGTACACATATGGTCTAACTATGAACATATGGTATGATAGAAAAATAATAATGATTTTGTCTGATTTCACACATTAAGATAATGTAAGAATAAAAAGAGCCCAAGATAATAAAATAATCTTATATTGATTATTCACAATATTTCATCTTTATCCCTACAATTTACGTGGTTTTAATCAGGCTTCTGAAGCCGTCAGAGATTTCTTTCGCAGATTTCATAATCTTTAAGTCTTAGCCTCGGGCAACAGATACAAATGATTAATGTTTGAGAAACATAAGAAGGTAAAACTTTGTTCTCTCTTATGTGTTTGTATCATAAACGAATTTTCTTCAGATAATAATTTTCTTTACAGTACATTTATTAATAGTGTTTTTTTTTTCTTTTTGGAAAAAGTTCTGTACATTGCGTCTTTTTATTAGCTAATTAAGGGTAGTTTTAAAAATTTAGATGTGTTTACAACTATATTAGTATAACAACAATAAATTACTGTTTCGTCTCAATTATCTAATAAAAGGCCAGATAAAGGATAAATATATTCTTTCTTTTTCTATTTGTTATCAATTCTTTATTTTAAATTTAGTCTTAGTGATGCTTTTCTTATAATTAAATAATTGTATGAAATTCTAAATTTTCAGTCAATGAAAACGAAATAAGCTATGTTTATTCTAGAATTAGAAAAAAAAGTAGTTGATATTAAAATGTACATCTGAATTGTTTTGATGAAAATGCATATAATTTTTAAAATCACTTTCAATACTCGAATGCGGTTGTAATATTATATTTAAATTTTAAACGAACGTCATTTTATTAAAAAGTTTTCTCTTGTCTTTTTTTAAGCTTTCAGATTTTAAGTAAAAAATATCAGCTCCTTTTATTTTATAGTAAGTAATACACACAGCGTTTCAGATTTGTCCAAATTTTCTGAATAATGAAATAAAAAACGGATGCTAATTTTATCAGAAATTTCTATATATGAATTCAGAATTGTCATAATTTCATTTTGAAATAAAGTTTTAAAAAAATATGCATATGGTTATTATAGCAGCAAAAATATTTCATAAAATACGATATATAAATAAAAATGAATACATATATGCAAATTTTTATTTTACTAAAAAATAAAATGGCCTTTTAGTATTTTTATATAACTTTTGCATTGAGTTTTTTCGTGTATATCACAAAAATTTGTTTTTATTTATATCTCAACATATAAAATACATAAATAAGTAAGCATAATTAAGTAGAGACAGCATAAACCCGATTCTATAAGTTTTTGGTACAATGGAGAAAGAAAAAATGAATCGATAAACAACTATATCCACAATTAAACAAAAAGAAAGGAAATCAATGGAAACTTCCAATAAATCTGCTTGATGTGTAGACTACTAAGGAAGCTATTAAGACGCACGAACTGGCCTCCACATCAACAGATTTCACATCATCCGGGTGAAGACAAATGAATGCATCTGCCTGCCTAATAGGCCATAAAAAGCAACGACCCACTTATTTCAATAAAAAAAAGCTAAATAAAAAAATAAAAGTTGCTATCAACTCCAGAAATTCAAGAATTTATTTCTTGTTTACAAAGCAGAAGGTTAAAAAGAACTTACTTTAATTTACTTATTCTAAGAAAAATAAGCCTACATTTAGTAAACCATTTTGCTGACAATTCCGATTATTAGCTTAGTTTATAAAACACTTTTTATTCATCCAACCAAGTTTAAGTAAATTTTTTGAACATGTACTGGACGACATTTGATGTTAATACAGTTTTTTTTTCAAATATTAATTGATTGAATTTTATTTATTAATTAAAAATGATATTTCTCGTCAAATTTTTCAGTTCCCCGCCGTCAAATCAGTAACGAATTCAGTTTCTTTTTTCCGCCCTCTAATGAGGTTAGGCTTAACATATTTTCATCCGATTATTTTAAATGATTTTGTTTATTTTCTTAATATCAGATGTATTTAAAATTAAACATCGTTAACTAATAGATTTTTTCGACTCATTATGAAGTACTTGCCAGTTAAAATAATACAGAATAATAAAAATCAGAAATTTCTAATCTGTATTGCATTAACTCAACTGGTGTATAAAATTCAAGCATTTCGCGTTGCTATTAGTGGCGGTGAATCCTCAATTTGTGTTGAAAATTCAACGCAAGTATAAATTTTTTGATCAATTGTTAATAATACTTGTAATTGTTAGACTTGGATAGCCTCGTTTGTTAAGACGTTGAATTCACATCCCTTGGGCCGCAAGTTCAACCTGCCAGCCAAGGGATCTCTCTCTCTCCCTCTCTCCGTCTCTCTGAGTGTGTGTGTGTGTGTGTGGTGAATGTTAAATCTGTCTTGGTTCTCCATGTCGAGATTAATACCACTGGGGGGGGGGTACTGAGTCAAAGGTGATCGTTCTCTGTTTCAGATCTGAATTACGATCTGTGGATAACTGAATATAATTCATGAATGAAGTCCACTACGTCAAAAGGGTTTGTGACGTGTGCGAAGTAGAAATCAGACATCTGCCCTCGGGTGCTAAGGGGTCCATATACTAAGAAGCTACTGTTCCCCTCCTTCCTTTGTACAGAGAAACACAAGAACAACAACAATTGCAATTATTTAATAAATAGTAACTAAAATAATTTTTCCTTATTTCCTAAATTTTTTCTTAATAACCTAACTAGGTATTGATTTTTAAAAAAAGTGTTTTTTTTTATATAATTTGTTTATGAAGTATTTTCTCCTCAAATATTGACTTGTTTTCAATTACTGAAGAAGTATGAATACATTTTTTTCTATAAAAGAATTGTTATTTTAGTACTTACGTATTATACCATCTTCGCCAACGATCGCCAACGGTTTAGGAACTTTTTGGCAAAAAAAATCCGTCGCCAAAAAGTTCCGGAAGTACAAAGTTTAACGTATTAAACCATCGCGTAGTTGCCATAATTGGTGGTTTAGCAAGTCATAGACGACGACTTCTAATTTGGCGATAAAGTTGGATGGTATAAAAAGTAAGTACCGTTTTTTTAAGCTTTAAAGAAACTATGACCATCCATCTAGTTTCTTGTGACGAATTCTCTCATTTTTATTTTGGAAAATTGAGATATTTTTAAATGTTAATGTATCTATATATTGGGCAAATTTAAATGTATATATGCTTGCAAATAATAATAATGAAACCTTTATTTGTGCTTCAGATTTTTAAACAATAGCAAACACAAAAATTTAAGCTGTAATATATAAACTTAAAAATGTAACAACAAATCAGAGCGATTAGAATCTGATGAATACAAAACATAAGCACTTTAATACTAAATAAAAATTTTACATCGTGTCTCTATCTATTTTCATTCTTTATTAGAACATATTCATATCAATATTTCGATGTTTTGTACAACGTATAAAATATAGTTTCCTCTTCTTTTCTTAATGATATGACATTCAATTATATTTTTTAATGAATGAAAATTGTCTTTAATAATTTTTGCTCATTCCAAAATTAAGGACAGGGTTTCTGATAGAACCCTTTTTTAGGAAACGTATTTAACTAATGAGACTTTAAATCCTAATAATAAATAATTCCAAAACCCTTAGGAACTACTTGCAAAAATAGATAAACTATTTAATAAGCTACATATCCTTATATTTCGACTTTAAACTATTCGAAATACAATCCAGGGAAACTGAAGTATAAATATTTTACAAAATTAATGGGATTCTTCCATCTAACTCGCTTATATTGGAAATGCTGTAATTTTAACTAGTGATTAGAAAATAGTCTCCATTGATTAATGAAACAACTTGTATTCTCACTAAGCAGCCGAGACGAATTCCCTAATGCACAATTTCGCTGACCTCTAAATGATTCATTACCAATCAACACTCTAGATGTGAAGGATCATTTGTATATAGATTGGAATGTAATGTCTAATCTTTACTATCAACTTACATTTTAGAGTGTAAGAATGTGAACATGACTGTTAACATTTTTCAAACATACATACTCATTTTGAGAGGCAAAACAGTTAACGAAATATAATTTTTGAAGTAGAGTTCAGATGTAAAAGAATTGTTATATACCGTAAATTTTTTTGGAAAGTTTAATGTTTCTAACCGAAAAGATATTTTTTTAGAAATATACATTTTCATTTCAAAAAGGAATGAAAATTCATCAAGAATTTCTTTCACTTAAAATGAAGAATTAAATTTGAATTAGAAATTTATAAACACTTAATCATCGCACAACTAATCATCATTTTAAAAAGGTTGAAAAAGTGGTCAAGATGACAAAACTAATTAAAAAAACAACAAAATTATAACTGAGATTCAATCTTTCTAATAAAAAAAAGCATTTATTCTAGTAAAATCTACTTTTCATTCTGCCTTTTCTTATCAGAAGAGAAGGTTACATCAAAAAAGAGTTCTATGAGTCAAATGGTTAGTATACAACAGTAAATATATTTTCTTTATTCCGATAGCTCTTATTTGTAAAATGAAATTAAAGTTTTTCTTATAAAATAAAAAGAAGATAATTAGCGAATGAATTAATTATTTCGAGCGAACTAATGAAGGAATGTCCACACACACACACACACACACACACACACACACACACACACACACACATTATAGTGAAATGACTTCATTGAAAAAAATTGCTAGGCTCATTTACTAATAAATGAAATGATAATCTTACAGGGTTGGATTTTATAAAAGATTTTCTTAATTTTTTTAAAAATATTAATTTTTCATTAATGAGCTGTAAACGAGAAGATTTAGAGAATATTTCAAAGTCCCTTGATAAAGAGTAAAAAGTAAAGTACACATTTAAATCATTTTTTAGTCAATTTCTAAAAAAATATTAGTTTTTATTTAACTAAAAAAAATCTGCTTTAAAAAAATGCTACGTTTTAAATTTATCACCAAAGACAAAGAACAAAATGCAATGAAAAAGCATTATCCACTTTCAAAAACGATAAAATCTTGATTTAATTTCATTTTCTGCTTCAAAAGAATTGTTTTACATTCCTATTTTCAAAACGGTCTCTCTCAAATAACATAAAGTGAATGTACTATTCCAATTCTTACCACGTTCATCACTTTGTAAAGAATAAAATCACTTTTCACCCTCGTGAGAGCTCCTTGTATGCGAATGGAGTATTCCAAAAGAATTTCTCCTTTTCTGTGAATTCAGGAAATTAGCTTGTTTGCAGAGCGCTTGTGAAGACCCTCGTTTCTAATGAACAAAGCCATTTTATGATGTCCCTGGATACTTAAAGAGGGAATCAAGAGAGTTATATGCAATTTGCTTCCTTATATAACTTATTTTATTTCAAGAAATACATTTGAATTAAGTGGCAATGACTTTTAAGCATTTCTTTAAGAAAGGTCGTATAGAAGATTCACAAAGAAAAAAAAGGAATCAAAAGGAATAATATATTTTCGTTTTCGATTTCGTCTTTTTGGATTTTATTCATGACAATAATAGCTAAGAATTGTGATAAACATTTATGTAATTAGCTTCATTATGTATCTTATTTAACACCAAGAAATGCATTTGATTTAAAGCCAGTTTAGAAGTCGCATAGAATATTCAAAAAGAAAATTATTTGAAGGAGAGAGAATGATGTACTTTTGCCCATGAATTTCACTTTTTAAATTTTCTTTTCATGCCAAAAACAATTAATATTTGAAACAAAAAAGATTTAAAACTCTGTAATATGACAATAAATATTTAAATTTAATAATTTTGCTGATTCTCAGGAATTTACACATCAAAGTAATAAAATTCTAATGAATTAAAATTCTTTCTGATAAATTTTAAGTCACATACTTTACTGCCATGTTCAAAAATTGCATTTATTTGTAAATTCTTGAAACTGACTTGTATATGCGACGTGTGTTGCTCTGAAAATACCCATACCTATAATATTGCCGATAATAATTCGTTGAAGTAGTCTAATCACTTCCCTTTCCCAAATATTGCTGAGAAACCTTCCTTTATATTTTAATTTAACTAGCAATGTGGGACACATTATGATAATTGTTCGATGATTTATTGTCTCTGGTTATTACAAGTGCTAATAAATTACCAAATGATAACTCGAATCAAATGCACCAATAGAATAGTCCATATTGAACTCGTTATCAAATGTAGTAAAGCTATCAAATTTAGAAATTGCAAGGGATAATGTATCAATTTAACATTTTATATAATTTATCTGTTTCCTAATTTCCCCTATAAATTTATTTTCATAATATATTCTTTAAGTATCTGCGAGGTATACATTTATATGCATATTAATACAAAAAAGTAATTACTATTAGGAATGAATAGCATTTGCTCTTAAATAAGCTCCTAAATGATTTAATATATTTTATGTATTTTAAAAAAGAGTCTTAGTATAAATTTAATCCTAAAAGTTTAAATAAATTACCTTCAGTAGATATTTATAGATAATAAGTAAAACATTTATATTACTTTTTTGTACTTTATCTAACGTATATTTAAAGTTTTGAATCCATTTTTCTCTTTTCAACATCGAATGGGCCGAAAAAATACCAGGTCATTCTTTATTCCTTGCCAACCAAGGAAAATCATATTATTCCATTTTATGTAGATTCCTAAGTGTATTCCGAAGAATTTCCATTCAGCCTGCCCCTAAAAGAAATCCTACAGATAATGTAGTTTGATTTCTTCCCATGATGTTCGACATAGGATAGATTCTTTTGTGTGGAAAGAAAGAGCAAGGTTTTTGGAAATAAGCATTCGTGAATATTTATTTCCGAGGAGATTTAGGAATTTTTTTGTATTTATCCATTTTGCCCATTGCATACGGATTTACTGTTCACCTTCATAATTATCAATGACATATATGGATTTGTTCCACTCATATTTATACTAATTAAATGCATGGCACTTACAAATATCACGTATGAAATTTTTGCATCTCATTCATAAAAATTTTATTCTATAGAATTTTAATATATTAAGATTTAACTAATTTTGATGCTGAATTTGACTATTGAGTTATCGTGTTTTTATGGAGTTTATCGAATATACTTATCTATACAGAATTATGTTCCATTTTATATTTCAAGTTGGATACATTATAAAACCGTAAATCAAGAAAATGTATGTATAATAAAATAACAGTTAACTTATAAAGAAGTTTTTAACAATAAAACTGTCTGTCTGTTTTAATTGGTCACCAAAGCCATTTAGCTTATTACTTCTAAAATTTCCAGGAAGCTTGAAAAAAAATTTGCGAACTTTAATTATTTTACATGGCAATGGCTTAGAAAATGTTTTTTTAGCTCTAAGTTACTTAGAATTTTTTTTAAAAACTAAATATACCTAAAACGTACTCTGATATCGTTTCAACACAAAAGGCAGTTTATCCTTATAAATAACTGTCGTTCAACAAATGGTAGTTCTAAGTAAAACAAACTTTCCCTAGAACAATCACACATTTGTTTGACCTTGAATGCTGTGTTACAGCGGAAATGAATCAAATATTCTAAAATTGTTGTGTCTAAATGTTTCGTTACACAGCATTTGCTTATATGCTCATAAAAAAGTCATTTCATTTTCGAACGTTATATAGAGCATACATCTTGAAAAGACTGTTCTTAGAAAAGGTTTATAAATTATGAAATTGCTAATTTGTTGACAGAGCTTTCAAATAATAAGTAAGATGGACAGCTATCTTATTCTAACTGAGATTCGATGAAGAGATTCGGGTAAAAGTGACTACGATGAATCTGAGAAAAGTGAGGATGAAAATAATAATATTCTTGTAAATTTGATATATATTACTAGGGATTTTACAAAGTCAATATCATTTAATGGTAATGTTCTTGGCAAATTCTAGCATGGAAATGTTTTACGGCAAAGTAATGGTCCAACAAACTGTAAAATCTAAAGGAAAAATTCACTATCACTATATCCATTACAAATGAGGTATGTTCACTTTATAATAAAAATATATAAATATTTTATAATAAAAAGTATGAATTATTATTAAAAAAACTGCATTCTGACAAAAATGACAACTTTACTTATTACTAGCCGCCTTTGGCGACCAGTCGGTTCGCCAATATTAATGCCGACTAAAGGGTTAAATCATTTTTATATATAACTTGGTCTCTTAATAAATTTTTCAGCAAAATATTTTTAACTTCAAATTTCGATAGTCATGTAACTCACTTATACTATTATGTAGGCCTTAAACAGTCCTATCTTTGAAGTCTGCATCTCTATCCGATTTTCTATCAGTGCACGTAAAATTCACTTTTAAATTAAATTGAAAATGATGAAACTTCAATTAATACAATGACCTCTTTACTCAATCTAAGCATGTCTTTAAATAAAACTAAGAACTGAAAGCAGAATAGTCCGACATTGAATATTTATGTTCAATGCAGAAATTGAAACATTATGATTTTTTTTTATAATTTATAAGATCTCAAGCAATTATTCAGCAAAAATTTCACAGGTTAATTGAAACCTTCAGTTTTTATTTTTATTTTTAGATGTATATAAATGCTTTCAATAATATTTTTTTAGGTTTATAAATATATTTCAAAAAATTATGGTTTTAATTCCTTTGGTCTTATAAATTCATATTTGTAAAATATTCTTAATATTTCAACTTCTAAATAAATAAAAAAGCATTTCTATCGTCTTCAAATCTGGCTGATTTATTCGGTTCTGAATATTGCAAGTTTAGAACAATCATCATTATCATAATCTAGACCAATTATTCTAGAGTAAACTTGATTGACTTCTTTGAGATCTTGATAAAGTGATCTAAAATCGCCAGTTTTTACCGTAATAGTTATATTGAAATTTTCATAGATCGATCAGCTTTAATGATTGTTCTACCGAAAAAATGAAATTTCTACCGATGAAACTTTCTACCAAAACACGATATTGTTTTGGTAGAAAGTTTTGACGTCTCTGAAATATGCGGGTAAAAATAGTTTTATATGCTTTTACAAATTTTGCATTGTTAATTATTACGTATGCTTGTTTGAAAGCAGATGCGTTTTTATTTCGCATGATTCATTAAATACAATCCCGAAGGTGAATTCTTTGATTTGCACAAAATATCTTCTTCACATTGCTTTTTGTTCTTCGTTTCTTTGAAATGACGTCATTTTAAAAGTTCGTTTAAGATTTCTTGCTTTCAAATAATTAATCTCGGTCTCAGAAGATTATCGTTTGGTGCTTTTCTAAAAATTCTTTTTCAGCTTTAACTGTCGCAGTTTTGTAATATATTTTTATTTTGTATTTTTATTTATTTTAATTCTTTAATTGAATTATTAAATTTGATATTGCAAACGATTTTCACTTGCATTTATTGTTTCAAAAATATCACATTTCCTAATTAATTCATTTCATATAATCGCGTGATGAAAATTGTATTTTTCTGTTTTAATTTTGGTAGTAATTAACTTTTTTAAAAATCAGAACTTCTGAAAATGTGATGGCAACATTTTATTAAAAGCTAATTTTTTTGAGATCCTCGAGAAGATAAAATTTTATTTTTATTATTATTTTTTTTGCGAAATAAATTGTTGGAAAAAAACGATTAAATTAAATAAATGTTTAAAAATTCACTAAAAATAGAGTTTTAACTCGTAGGTCAAAACATTAGTATTATTAAAAAGCTAATTTTTTGCGCTTTAACTTGATGCAAAAATCAATTTTGTACTGTAATATTTTCGGAAGTTATAGCGAAAAAACGTTAAAATTTGGTTTATTTTTTAATTAATTAAAATTTTAATTAGAAATTCAAAAAAAAGGGCTCCGAGGTGCACATTCCCGGCACCCAAGGTATACATATACCAAATTTGGTAGCTGTAGGTCGAACGGTCTGGCCTGTACATCGCCAACACACACACACACACACACACACACACACACACACACACACACACATTGTGCTTTATTATAATTAAAGATAATAACGTTAATTAATGTTTTTTTATTTCATTTTCACGATTAAGAAATTTTTGTGACAATTTTTTATGATATAAAGGGTTATAATATGTAACTACATAAAATATTATTTAAAATATCTTAAAATTAAACCCTAATAAACAGTAAACTTACAGTTAATTTGCTATTACAAATATTTTAAATACTTTATATCACATTGTCGAAACGACACAGGCAGAAATTTTAGGGTAATAAAATTCCTGGACGTCTAGCGTTAAACTATGAATTTAGGGAGGAATTGATAAAAGGAACAATGTTCACATAAGCAAATAATAGCAATTTTTGACTCCAATAACTGGAATTCACAAAATCATTATAGATATATAAAGAAATTGTGTTATGGAGTTCTCTGTAAAATTATCACATATATTTGTGATTAAATTTAGGAAAACTCTGTGACATGATGAAAGAGTTCGTTCTAAAGCAGAAAAATGTTTTTTTTTCATACAGTTTATGTATTCATTATCATATAATTTCTCCAAAATTAATCATCTTGAAGTGAAATTTAAACAACGAGGTAGGCAAACGAAAATGATACAGAGATCTGAAAAACCCAATTGGCAGTGGGGAGGGAATCTGAGTGAACGAACACATAAACTTCAGGTACAGATCAATACATCTGCTTATCATTTGTTACTGCACAGAGAAAAAATATTACAATTTACACATTTTATTCCCATAAACTATGTGCTCAAGAAAGAATATTCAAAATGTATTACAACGTTCTATCATCGGCTCATACACATTTCTAATTAGTGAAAAAGGCGATTGAAAAATTCTAAATTTTCTACAATGTGACCATAGTACAGTTTTTGTACACTTGGTTAGTTCTCAGTCCTTGCTTAAATCAGAAAATTATGCGATAATAGAGACGAATGCTTTATTTTTTTCATTTTAGTACAAATCCTTTAAGTTTTATTTTAAATTTTAAAACAAATCATCTTTTGAAAATAACTCCTTTTCTGTGTTTATAAAAGAAGGATGCACATTTTTGTAAGCATGCATTATATGTGAAATATTAATTTTGAAGATTTTTAAAAAGTAAAATGCGAAGTTAAATTTGCAGATTTAAAATTTTAACATAGATTTATTTTTCCACGGGAGTCATAATATACACAGAGAAAAGGTGGTAGGCATTGTGTCAGTCTAAAAGGTAAAGAGACAGATATTTTCCCCTTAAGGGATTTTACAATGAGATTCTCGTAGGGATTTGATATCACGTTGATGCAGGAAAACTAATCTTTCATATCTTTAAAAGAGTGTCACCGTTATTATGAATTTTTATTTCTTTTTTTTCGATGCATAATAAAATAAATAGTCGTCAGTTTTCTGGAACGCATTATAAATAATTAAATAAAAAAGTGGGATTTGAATAAGGAAATACAAGGTCAATTTCCAATATAGTTAACATTGTCTAATTTAAGATAAAAATTAGCCAAAAAATTACTATTTAATTTAGAAAAAAATGTCATTAAACATTACATACTGATATATATATATATATATATATATATATATATATATATATATATATATATATAATGCGTGTGTGTGTGTGTTTGTACGGATTAATAGGTAATGACAGAAAATAAATTGATTATTTTGCTTAATATATATGTCCGCTTTAATTTATAAAAGAGTACCATTTTTTTGAAATGCTGATTACAATAACGAATGGCAAATATCTATCAATCAATTCTTTTTTATTCCCACTCACGTCATTCATTTGCATCTAAATATCATTCAAATAACTGCAAGCTAAATCCCACAGGCAACACATTATCTAGTAAGAATTTAAGCTTATTAAAGAATTAAGATTTTTTTGAGTAAATTCCTTTTGTCGTGGAAATAAAAACGGTAAAATTCCTTTAGTGTTTCCGGGCAACTGATAAAGTTTACCATCCGTAAAAGAATTTCATCTTCAAATGTAATTGACTTTTCACTCGACCTTTGAATCAATTAAAAGAAAAAAAAAACTTCCATTCAAAGGAACCAATTAGAAATCCAGGCTGGATCCACAAAGAAAAACACAATTTCTTAGGGAAAATTGAATATAATGAAAAGTAATTGGATTCTAGATCTTTTCAAGAAGATAGTTGACTACAAGTTTCCAAAATTAAGGGGAGAATTGATTTTTACTTCCAAGATAAATTTAATTTGTCGTTAAGATGACTTTTCTCTAAGGCTTTATGCTTCAGGCAATTGATATGTTTCCTCAGATACGTCTATCTGATGGAATGTGCTACAAGCTGTTATATTTTAGAAGTTATTATACATCTGTCAAGTGAAGCATAATTTATGAAAATATGTTACCTAACATTTTTTTAAATAAGTAAATTTTGAAGGGATTTCAAAATAAATAAATAATGAGAATTACCATAAAAAAGAAATCCGAGATTGAGAATTGCGAAAAGATATTGATTGAGACAGAAATGCTTAAGATTTTATTGTTTTAACTGAAATTTAAAGTAATTTGTCGGAAAATTTAAATTTCCCTTTTACTTGTTGTAATATTACAAGTAACTCTTTTACTGGGTTTTTTTTTAAAAAAATTGTGCCATTTTCAAAAATTCGAACAAAATTTTCATCCACTTACGTATATTTTGAAAATTGAAGCTAAAGAAGAATTTTTAGTTGAGTTTACTTTTAACGGTTCATGATAAAATTTGCAGAGAATTTTCTTGATTTTATTTAATAGCTTTTAACATTTAAAGAATATTTTAAAACATGCTACCCTAATTTTTTCAGAAAAGATAAAGAATGCTCTTTTTAGATCATTTTATGCCGCTTTTGTTTAAATTTGATAAGTATTGCAGATGAATTTGAAATTCTGATTCAAGTTTCATTATGATTTTTCCCTCAAGTACATAAATAAAAATGGGAAAAAATGCACGATGGTTATGAAAATACTTCATTGGTATGAAAAACTAGTCAAGATCTTATAGAAATAAACTACTCTTATTAGAAAATGTGCCAAAGCAGTAAGACGATTGACTTTAATGGACAAATGTACTATCTGTCAATGGTTTAGACTAAAATTGAAACCTTTATTGGCTAAATAACAAGAAAAACCTTTTTTTTACCTTATTACAACTACGCCTCCAGTTACACAACAAAAGTATGCTCGAAAGCTATTAAAACTCAATTATAAGGCTAATATAACATTCAGTAAACATACAACCGGTACAAGAGTTCCTTAATTTGGAATTATTTAAAGTAAATGTAATTTTAATTTTATTATTAATATGAAACTACCTGAAATCCCCACACTATATATAGTATGAATAAAATGTCTTATTTTGAAACTTTTCTTTGTCATAAATGATAATTATTAGAAATACATGAATATTTCTAAGAATTAAATGATAACATACTCTGTCCCGAAAATACTGGCGATGATTTGAACATGAAAGATATTGGCAAGAACAGTATGGTATTCTACGACACTCACTTGATTCACGAAATATTGTATTCTTTCATTTATTATTTGCTAACTCATTTAATTAATTTATTATTCGATTTTTTTTAAAAAAATGGAAATTTTAATGATGTAGATATTATAGAATTCAGAAGAGGGTTTTGAGAATATCACAATAGAAGATGATAATTCTAGGTAATAAGTTTAAAAAAATCTTTGTTAATGCCAAATAAACAAAACTTTGTAATTCAAGTACAAAGTTTCATGTAAAAAAGGCTTCTAAATATAAGAATATATTTTGACACCTTTGTACATCAGTCCAATTCACTTCCTTTAGTTTATTTTGATAATTGTTTCCGAGCAACTACAGTTAAATCTTATAGATCTTGCAAATCATTCTTTAAATTCTTTTCATACATATAATTTCAATATTTGTCTATTGATTTGTACAATATTTGAGATTGGTTTTCCATTCATTTATGCACAGTTGAGCGCTTTTTCTTTTAACTATATGATTTTCAAATATGTGGATTTTTTTCAGGATAAAAATTGTGAAAATTTTCGTTTTTTTATTTTTGTAATTCAGTGCCTGTTTGTCATGTGTAATTGGTTGATGCATTCAACATATAAATTAATGTCCAAATTAGATTGCTAATCATAAATCTAAATGTATATGAATGTGTATTTTAACATTCAACACACTTATATATATATATATATATATTATGAATTTTCGTATAGATATTTTTAAATATATTTCTTAATATTATTTTAAAATGAGCGAATTATTATAAAATAAGTTTGTCATTCAGTTATATTGTATTTAATTTTAAAGAATAGCACACAAGTCAAAGTTAGTTAAAATTATTAATAATCTCTTAATTTTAGTGCTCGAGTACCCTTTTTACATTGAATAATCGTGGTTTACAACAATTGAGGTAGAGGTACGAAATTACAGAATTAATAACCGGATACAAAAAATACTGATAATCTAAGCATTTTTAGGGCACTGTATGATAATATAATGTAGTACTAAAGCTAATAGCATTACTCATTGAATCGTCAGTTTCTGGACTGTTTACAATCCTGTCAATTAGCCGCATAATTTTTGAACACTAAATTTACTATATTTGCAATAGTCATATGATAGTCAAAGAACACATGTAGCTTATTTCCAATAACAAGAAATTTAATATGTCAGTAGAAAGTAATTAAAAAATGTGTTATTAATTAAAAAAATTAAATTATTTTAACTAACTAAAAATTTCTTCGTTTTAGGTTTATTCTTTATCAAAATTAATGGTTCCAAATGAATTTGTAAAATTGTTAAGAAAATAATTGGACAAATAAAGGATAAAAAAATTTCCTGGAGTTAAATCATTTAAAATTGTTCTACAAAAATTTCCAAATTTCCTTTTATGTTTGAGTAAATTTCATTCTTTTCCTATTTTTAAAGTTAAAAATCAAATCATACTTGATCCTATTTCTAAGATTTTTAAAAATTTTATTGTCTTTGTTTATTCTTCGATTGATACTTATTTAAAAACATTTTCAAATAAATCAGATTTGATTGTCAATAAATCATATAAATCAGTAGAGGATAGGTGTTCGAATCATGTTTCATATCCGATGGCCACTAGTCGCCATTGTCCAATAGAATTTGTTAATTACATTGCTTAATAGAACTTGTTAATTAATAGAACTAGTTATTATTATTTGTTAATTATTTTTACTATAGTTTAGATTGAATCATATCAACTTTGAAGTGTCCACCTAGTCTCAAGCTGCAATCAGCTCCACGGTTACATTTCTTACTGCATTAAACAAATATATTCCGTTAGATCAAGGTGACATGGCCTACTAATATCATTATTTATACAATTAAAAGCAGTTTTATTTTAATGCGCATGACAAAATCTAACTGAGAAGAGTAGGTGTAATTTAATTTCATAGTAAAAAACAATACCAAACAATTAATTTCAAAGATTAAAGGAAATATACACATAGAACTATTTTACTTAAAACTGTAGTAATGATGATAAATAAATATTTAGAGATTAATGGGAAAACGTTTGATTAGGTGGTGATATGCTAAATGTATGAGAATAGAATGATTTCACGTGTTAGAGAAAACATGAAAACTCTTTGTAAGAAAAAGCAGTTTAAAATGGATAAAATAGTAACACTTATTAGAAGAATTAGAAGAATATTCAGCAATATTATTTTTAATCATCAGCAATATAATGTTTTGGTTTCACCTTTTTTGACTTATAAGATTTTAAATTTTTGAAAGCCACCTGTATGAAATCTTTTATAAACAGTAAAAATAAATTTGGATGAAAATTGCCAGTAAAAAGATAAAAAAAAATGAAATTTTATTTTCTCTGTATTTCTAAGAAGGAAGATAAAATTTACCATTTGGTAATATCGGCAGAGGATATTTTCTTATTTTTATCTCAATGTTTTTAGCAACTTCAATATTCAAATACAATGCTCACAAAATCTTTTTTTAATAAAAATTACAGTTCCCTTGCTTGATTGCCATATTAAATTCAAGTTCTTAAAGAAAACTATGCTTGAATAAAATATTCTTTTATTTTCTTGCCTTAAAATATGATGCGTCTAGTTTTATAATCAACATTAAAAAATTTCCGGAAAATATTTTAATTAACCATGAACTTATTTTAAATTTTAATTTACTAAAAGGCCGCTGGCGACTGAGAAGAGCGATTTAAACTCTATTCTTGTGTGATAGAAACTTCGAAAACAGTTCCAGTTTCTTAGCCAAAGTCATTTAGAAAATTCCTTAATTGAATATTCATCGTGAAAGAATTCCTGTGTTGAAATGCATAGAATGTAAAAGGCCCATTCTCATTAAGAAACCCTCCAGACAAGCATTTATTCCTAACTGAGAAGTAAAGATAGTCCCATATTAAATAATTTATAAATTGGTCATCACTTGCAAAATTAAATCTTAAATGGCAGTCGTTATACGCAGACCAGTATAATTAAATTGCTTTCCTATTTAATAAATTCTTGGATGTGACTATAGTGATTATCATGGGAAATAGGAATGAGAGCAACAAATTCATATAGTTCTGATACATATTATTCGTTGTTTTATTAATAAATAAAAATAATTTTAAAAGAAGAAAAAACTCATTATAATCCTTAATTATTCAATAAATAAATTGCAAAATTATGTAATGTTTACTCATGATATTATAACATTAAATGTATTGAGCATTTAATAAATGACTTTGAATTTCTTTTTTTAATTTTTCTACTATATTGTCCGATTTAGAAAAAAAAGTTATCTATTATGTTTTCTATAACACATATTAGAGAAAACATATTCTTATAATATTAATTAGCCCAAGCAGAGCAAATTCCTTTGGAATGCGGTGAATCAAATGAAAGTCAATCAAATATATATATACACCTTTATAGACCATGTGTATTTTGTGTAACCTAGAATTTATCTTAATACATTAATAATCTACATTATTTAATTTCTAACTATTTTCAGTAATCTATAGTTAATTTATTCTTAATCTGCGTTAACGGACATTTAGAAATTTCTTATAATCGAAAAAATTTACGAGAAAGAATTTAATTTATATTTTAAGAATTTATTTCCCCTTACCTGAGAAAAGAAGGAAATTTTGATGATAAAGTGCTGTCATGATATTTATAAGAGATAGGAAATTCACTATACAATTAATCATACTTGATCACCACGAAAAGCTTATCAAATAACATCCAGTAGTTGATGGAATATTTTCTTAATATAATAATATTAACAGATATAACAAATTATGAGGAGAAGTGTCAGCATTTTTATACTTAGTAAGTTACAGTGAAAATATTTTCTTACTGCCGAAACAGCGATTAGAGTCTGTGTATGGGCAGTTAACTTACTAGTATTTTACGTCAGAGAGTTTATTTTACTGCACTTGCTTGAAACTTCTGGTGATAATGAGGTTTAGTTGTCTTCTTATTACTTGAGGGGAAAAAATGAAAAATTGTATCTTAGTTGAACAGTGCTTGTGTTCTAGGAAATTAATTTAACCCTGATTTCGGGATAATTTAAACAGGCACAAAATTATTTTCTAAATAGCAAGTTTTTTTAAAATTATTTTAAAACTCTTTTTGTGGATAATTATAGGTTAAATCACTTTTTTAAAGAAACCAGGTATGAAATATAAATATATAAAATATGCAGTTAGTACAATGTATATATTAATTGTGTTTCCTTTGACATGATGCCGATATAAAATTCAGAAAAAATACAAAAAAAAAATTTATAATAAAAATTTATTCGGATTTTACATGATTATACTATCTGAAAAAACCTATAAAAGATAGAAACAAAAAGTAAATAAATGAAATGAAGTCCATGAAGTTAGAATGCTTACTACAAAAATGATATGTTAGAAGAAATATGAATAATCTTATTCTAACTAACTCATTTGTAATTCTAATTCATTTGTTAATCAAATTGTAATTCAAATTATAAAGAAATTTGAAATTCTGTTACGCACTCAAAATGGTTGGAAGGGTTTCTAATTAACAACTAAAATGGGAAAAAAGTTGTTTTTAAAGATATAACTTATTAAATAGTTTCAAAATCATAATCATTAGAATAAACGTAATATTACTGTATGTGAAATAATGTTTATTTTGATTTAAAACACTCAGTCCCACGAATGAATGAGGTATATATTTTCATTTTGTTTTCAGTTGTCTGACGTCTCCAAACGTTTTCCGCAACTAACTTTCAGAGAAGGAGAATCCTTGTAAAATGCATGTCTGTAGTCTTTTGGGACTAAACATCTGGCTTAAAGCCAAGGAATTCCTTGGAAGAATCTATTGTCGCGCTAGACAGCATCTTTTACCACAACAATCGATGGTTATTTAATAATCATGTTTCCTTTAATTTCTTCCTAAATATTCAAAGAAACTAAAATGAATAACTATAATTGCATTTATTTATTTATCGAAAATGTGCTACTAAATTCATTAGTTTCACCTGATTTATCTAACTGTCTCTATTTTAATTTGACTTATCAGACTGATGCTCTTATAAAATAAATTTATTCTCATCTTAAATATTAATTATCACTGCCATTAGGTTGAGAGCTTAGATTTTATAATTAAAAAACTGAAAACATTGTTTATTACTGTACGTAATACAAATTTTAAACTATTATTCCCCCAAGTTCTTTAATCCTTGTTCATTTAATCGAAACACTTTTAATTATAAATAGAACTAAATTTAATTGCGATATACTTTTCGACGTCTGAAAGCAAAATACTTTCTTTTCAAATCCACATTCAGGAAATTTATTATCTTAAAACTGTATTTCGAATTCATGAAATTTGTATGAACGATATCATCAAATATTTTTCACTATTATAAATCATTGTCTGCATTTTTTATAAAATTTCTAGGATAGATTATTACATAGTTTAATTTAATCTTTATCTAATAAAATATTACATTTTGAAATCAATTATCAGGTTATTTAACTGAATGAGCTGATTATATTTCAGATAAAACTGTTACAATTTATTTTGAGAAATTGCCCTTGATTAAAGCAATGTATAATTTCAAATACCGATGTCTCAAATTAAATTAAAAAGTGTTACTTTAAATTACAAAAATATTAAAAATAAAAATAATCTAAATTTCTACTGTAATTCTATAACCATAAGAATTATTAGTCTAAATTTTCATATTGAACTTGAACGCTAACATTATATTTGGATTTTTATTAAAAAAAGTATTTGAAGAAAATGCTATTTTTACTATTGTTGCAATCCATAACCATAATAGAAAAATAAAATAAACGTTTTCATTTGCACTTAATAAATACTAAAAAGGTAAGAGTAATTTCGTTTTCATAAAACGACAAAACTTCGTAAATAAAATTAAGGACTAATTTGAAGATTAAATGAATTTTAAACTTTTTAGAATTTATAAAATAATCTTACGTGCTGACTAACTTTCGATTTTTGGTGCAATATTTGAGCACTGTAATAAAACTTTATATTACTTTATTTTATTACACTATGAAATAAACATTATTTGCATTTAATATGTACTAAAAAGGTGGTTGTAACTTTTTTTAATAAAACTTCATAAAGAAAACTAAAATCCTTTTTAGTTTCTAATGGACAATTCATAAAATATCCTTAAGTACTAACTAATTTTTAGCTCTCCGGGAAATATTAAAGTACTACAATAAAAGTGCTTGCTATTTTCTTTTATCGCACTTCTGTTCTTCAATTATACGTGTTTTGATTCTTAATCTGTAACGCTACAAGATCACGCAATAATATTACGACATACAACTACATATTTCTTCGATTTTCTTCTTTCACGCAGTGTCCTACTCTAACCCAAAAGAAAAAGAAAAAAAAAGATGCGATAAAAATGGAAAAGCTAAATCATTGACAGATTTAGGGTCGTAAAAATTCTACTCAAACATTACGCGAGACACTTTTCTTCTTAATCTTCACATCGTCCAAGTCGGTGGGTGCATTTCAGTCAGAGCACATATTGGTCCTATGCATTTCCATTCGGCCACCTCAATTTACGACAGCCATTGCCATTTCGGCAGTTCCCCCGCTATAACTTTCGAGGAAACCGTATTGCGATATTTGATGCCTACTCCCCTGCTCCTTGAAGGAATGGAAGGGCGGATTTTTTTGAATTGAAAGGAGGGATCAATAGATGCTGTAAATCCTTATGATTGCTTCTTTGATCGAGAAATTTCTTCGCCTAAAATTCTGTTACGGTGCTCTAAAGTTTATATAAGAAAAAGAGAGTCACGAGAATAAGTATACAAAGGATTTTCACTTGCAAAATAAAAGAATACAGTTTAATTCTTGAGATTTATATTCTTATTATATTTTGATTTGGAAAAAAATATTTATATCTTTCAAAAAAAGAAAAACTTTAATCATAGAAATAAGATTTTATGTGATTTGAGCATTATATTTTAAATATAAACTTTTATATAAATGGTGATTTCAGCTCGAGAAAATTTTTAACTAATAATCTTTCTAACAATTCAGTGAAAAAAAGTGCTGGTTTAGAATAATAAACATTAAATCGGTAAAACAGAATAATAAAACCTGAGTCTTTCAAAAGCGAATTAATGACACACATCTCAGCCATTATAGACGTTTTGCAAACGCAGTAATTTTTCAATAACTATTAGACGTAAAAAGGAGTTGCTCCCAATTGTGTATTAATAAAATTTGGAAAAAGTTTTTTTTTCCATAATTTGACATTAATTGCTCGAAAATGTCGCTAAAACTTTTTTTTCAGTTATAAAATGGATTCAATTTTTTTTACTAGAATTGTACCTTATAATTCTATGGCGAAAAAAATTCGAAATGTTTTATTCCGATTTATGAATTTACTTTTTGTTTGACTCCCTTCGTAGAAATTTAAATCGTAGAAATTCTTTAACAGTGTAATTTTAGAAAAAGTATTTCAATTTTCGTTTGGTCGATACTGTGGTAGTGAACTTCATAGATTGGAAATAAACATATTTTCAATTTTATATATTTGAATTTCGTTATAACTTGATGTTCATATTACATAAAAATTATATTTTTCCTTTATATAATTACAAAACTTTTGTTATGAATTTCAATATACTTGTCCCTGGTTATTTTAAATACTTTTTAAGGCCAATTAAATTTTATTGCTAAAGTTCTTCTTAATTTTAAAGATTTTTTAGATTATTTTAAAACCCATTGTTCTCTAAACATGGTATTGCCTTATAAATCTGTGAACAAAATTTTTTAACCAGTAAATAGAATTAAGTTTTTACTATCTCCTTATTCTATTTAATGTATGAAAACCTCCATAATTCCTCTTTTGATTACAAAAATATGTCACTGAGTAAGATGTGAAAATTTTTTTAACATGAATTTATATTAAATAAATCAAAGTGATGATAATCCGCTCCAGATTATTTACTTCCTTCTTTTGTCCGAAATTAGAGTTGTCTGGACATTGTTTATGTTACACTCTTTTGGTGGCCTTTTCTTTTTCCAAAGCTACAAAGTACAAAGAACTTAGTAAAAAAAATTATTGTTCTCCATAGATCTTTAATTCACTTACTTAATTGTGTTCTGTGTTTCCTTATTCGTGTTTTGAATTTCAATTAAAAGATCTTTTTCTTTGTGTCTATTACTTGTAAGCTCTTTGTGAGAGATGTTTTTAAAGTTACTTTTTTGTTCAGGTACTTTTGTAACTTAATTCATCTAATAGTAGAAACATTGTCTTTTGATCTTGATGCTATTATTTTCTATTTTGAATCTTTCATTTCTTAAATTCAAATAAATGACTATTTTAAATATCGATTTGCTGTGTTTTAATGTTACTGCACAGTGTATTATACCTTATACCAGATGGGCATTGGGATTTTTTCAATAATTAAGAATAAGAAATAATTCTAAAGTATTGATTCATTCGACTTCCTGTGCATAAATTTATACTTACTGCATATATTCCTGAACACATTTTTAATAAAGGTAAAATGAAACAAAGGCAACAGGGATAGGATTTTCTGTTAAATGATTCTTTTTAACTGTCTACCCAAAATTTATTAAGAGTATTTTGGTAAATAAAATAATCTATATTTTTATGCACATACGTTATTCGAGAAACTGAGTGTGTGCAATTTAAGAAAGAAAATCTATGCTTATCTAATGATATATAAAAAGGTTAAAAGGAATCTGGGGAAAGCTCGCTATGGCTTAAATATTACACCTAAATGCATACGTTTAGTTAAAACGTTGAATTAAATAGGTAGTCAACAGTTAATAAAAAGTTAATAAAAGATTTTCTACAGTAATCATAGTATAGAAGTGCAAGTTAAAATATTTATCTTACATTTAGAAATAAGCACAAATTAAATTAACAATTCTATTTTATTTCTATTAAATATTATATAAAATTTACCTAATTGGACCACTTATTTATATTTCAGTCTGGTGATTGAATGAGTCTTTTGTTGTACACTTTTAAGATTACGTATATATAACAGTTTATTATTAAAAAGGAAAATAAAAATACTGATGCATTTAATAGTAGTTATTAAATTTCAATAAATTATCAAACAAAACCAACTAATGTTTTAGTAAAATCTTTCTAAAAATAAACTTTTTCGACATGCATATAAAATTTCAGCTATATAGCAGTATTCGCATATGGGAGCGACTGCATAACTATTAAATGAACATAACTCTTTATAAGGTTTATCGTTACTGAAATAAGGAACAACTTAATAAATACTTAAAACTAAATTTTTGATAATTCTCTCTAAATTAAGAGACAATCATATGTCCCCAGATTTCGAAGAAATGTGTACAGCAATTTTAAAGTTCATTCTCATTTTGAATCTGTTCAGTATTAAGCTCTCAATCACAAGTAATAAGGTTTTTTTTTGGGGGGGGGTATTATTTTGCATATTGGAATTACATTAATTGTTCAATTTCTCAAATCTCTCTTCTTTTATTTATTGAGTCAGCATTGTAACTGTTGACCAATCAGTATGCTTTCGTTTCTTTCACAGCATAATGTTTAAAAGACTCATTTCAATGCAAATATCTATTTAAGACAGTTTTTACGCATTAGATAAATTGACAATTCTTTAATAAATATTTCAATCTAATGTTTTGGTAATATCTAAAAATTTTAAATGAAATATATGTCCTCAAATGCCAAGGAAAGTCGTGAAATCTTGAAATTTCTGTTCTTGTATAGATAAATATAAACTATGAATTTTAAAATAGTTATTGGCATTTTTGCAACAAGAAGGCTATATAAAATACTGATTTTCTTACCCTAAGACAGTATTTTTTGGAATCTTTTTAACTCTATCTTTTCTCAAAAAAAATGTTAGATAATCGTTGTTGAAATTAATCATATTACATATAAATGCATGCAATTTTCCACAAAATTTCCTAAGAATTTATAAATAAGAACTTAATTACCCTATTTATAGAAACAAAAGCTTTCTCTACACATTTGGGAACACTGATTTTATTCCATATTTTGAATTAGATATAGAATCAACGTTGACTTTAAAGGTAGATATATATTATAATCTTAAAAATCAATATGCAGCAATTCTAATTTTATAATTTCTCAATTATTCCAACGGCTATTTTTTCAGGCATAGTAAACTTTGGAATTATATATATATATATATATATATATATATATATATATATATATA